>PVKS010001293.1:0-146507 GCA_004027875.1 Aplodontia rufa
AGCATAATTACTAGGCGTGGGCCATTGCATTATTTCTCTCTAGCTCTGCACATAGTGTCTGAACCTCGTTCATTTCATATTTCAGTTGTAACTCTACACAGTAGGTGCAGGATAGGATAGAATCGTTCAGATTGGTTGTGAATTTCTCCTTTTGCTACTTCTGTAGCCTTAGGGTTTTAAGTAATATTTCCAAATGTTGAGTTCCTCAGTCGTGGGATGAGCATAAAAGTCACAATGCTGTTTGGAAAATTCAAAAAGGAAAAATACATACAACGTAATACGACATGTAAATTCTCTGATAAGAAGTCTTAAGTGTCCATTTCCATCCATTCTCTTGAAAAATCCTGAAAATGTTACAATTGCACCTAAGTAAGATGTTCTCAAACTTTTTGATTTCATGAACACACAAAGCTCTTAGAAATTATTGAAAACCATAAAGAACTTCATTTTAATTCAGTTATGCCTGCCAACATTTATTATATAAGGAAATAAAATGGAAATTCATTTTCGAATTTAAGAAAAACATAAACCAATAGGTTTTAGCAATTTAATAGCCTAGTTTTTGAAAATCACCTCATTTTCAAGAAAAATTAGTGAGAAAATGACATCATTGTCCATTTTTTTAAACCGTTTTTATTTCTGGCTTAATAGAAGAAAATTCACATCTGCTCCTGTATTCAATCTGTTTTAATATGCTATTACAGTGGGGTATATAATAAAAGGCTGGCCTCTCACAGGTATGTCATTTTTCAGTTAACTATGGATATTCTTCTGTTATATTATACCAACATCAACATTTAATAATTTTTAGGTTGGCTGCCATGTGGAATATGAAGATATATCATAATTTATTGTTTTAAAATCCACCAAACTATTTATCGCACTCTGAATATCATTTACTCATGCATGATTTTATAATATCATTTATTATTTATTTCTAAAATATTGATTTACAAATCTACACAAATCTTCTAAAACTGACACGTTTTATTACACAATATTTTAAAAATCAGGTTTTTTATTATCACTGCAGATCAAATTGGAAAAGCATTTAAGTATTCAGAAACTAGGCTTATGTGATTACCACAGGGTACTAATAAAGTGTAGTAAACTAAAGAACTAAATAAATGCAATGCATTATTACTGTGCTGATGTCTACTAAGGCTAACATCCTAGATGTAACCTATATTGTAATCATGGGAATAAATAAAAGATCTTAATATAAAATATAATCTTTAAATGATATAATGTCTGTGATTTGCTTTAAAATAATTTAGAGGCGATGTGAAGGTCAGTTAAGACAGAATAAGAGCAGATGTAAACTAATACATATCAGCCCTACATGATAGGTACATGTAGATTAATTATTTCATTTCCTTTACTTGTGTGAATGTTTCAATTTATCATAATTAAAAAATTAATACATAATTTTAACTCTGCAATGGAGCCCATAAACTTGAGAGCTGCCTTTTTGGGTCCTAACATGTTTAATTAAGAAACATGCCTTCTATTCTAGAGATGGATCATGGCAGAATCAAGCTAGGAAGTGAATTCCTGGTCTCCGTAGGTTTCCAAAAATAATCAGCATATCACTGCAAAGTGGAGAGATGGGTAACAAAAGACTCTATTTTGCTTAGTCTGAGACCTGAAGAGACTATAGATGGAGCAGTTGGTTAGGAAAATGAACTTACAGTGCCCTAATCTCCAATCTCTGAACAGTGGAAGTGTTGGGGACAGGTGCTGGAAAGAAATTGTGGGTGTACAAAAAGCACTCCCTTGAGCCCACCCACATGAAGAAATGGTCAGAGAGGCACTCATACTTAAAATGCAACAGTGAAAGGGGAAAAATTCTACTGACACTGTGGTCAGTTTGAAGCCAAGTCCTGAGGGGCACACTGGGTTTGTCCCTGCAGCCATTTTACAGTTGCCAGCCAGCCACCTCACTGAATAAACACAGAAACAGTCAGACTACTCCCACACCCAAACACCTGCAAAGTAGGCCAGGAGAAATCCCACTGCAGAGAACCCTCTTGGGAATTGACCTGGAGAGAATTTCTACAGAAACCACTATCAGTGGTGGATCGCTAAAGCCCACTTCCCCCTCCTCTCCTGCTCCTCAAACAAAGGGACAGAGCACAGCCACTAATAACATTCAGTTCCCAGGAAAGTGTCAAAGTGTGCAAAGGCCCAGCCAGCAGAAAGTTGGGCTGCTCTTCCCTAGCACAACCCTCCACTCACCCACTGGACACAGCGGCCGACTTCGCACCAACTTGGGTAGGAATTCACCAGTCCTCTACCATCAACACTCCCACTGGAGTGAGACAAAGCCAGCAGTTCCTCCAGCCAGAAGACTTCTCCAATTACCAACCCCTAGCAGAAGCAAAAGGCATCACCAGAGGCCTGGGACTGCAAATAGCATTGGAATACCAAACCAAAGAGAAGCAGATATAGAACCAGGGGAGCTGCCAGAGGACAGGGTGGATACCAGCCTTAACAGGTGCAACCCACCCACCTAACACTCCTGTTTATGTCCATTTACCATGGTGTAAATTCAACCATATTAGATTCCTTCTCTCTCTCTTTTTTCCTTTTTACCTTGGTGCAAATTAACTGATCTTAGGTTCTCTCCCTCTCTTATTTTCTCACTCACTCTCTTCCTGCCCTTCACTTTACTTCTACCACTTATCCAATCTTCCTCCCATCCTCCTCTAGTACCCACTTAAGGTAATAATAAGGTTATTAATCAAACTACTAATCATTTAATCTGTTCCACAACTTTTATTATAGGTATTTAACTAAATTTTAGGAACTGAAGAGAACAAGTGCAACAAACTTCTGTCCTTCTAAGCCAAGAGTTGGCTGAGAAGAGACTGTAGTAAATAGATCTCAATAGCTTCTCTTAAAGAGGGACTGATATTGGGGTCAGCAGAGGTCACACATTGAATTAAAATAGCAGAATCCAGAAATCCACCCAACCCAGGGCCTGTAAGGAAAAGAAGCTCACAAAGTAAACCCTCACTTGAAAGAAGAAAATAGAACAATATTGAAAGATGGGTAGACATGCCAGCAACATAAAAAACATGGGAACGAAGCAGCCCTGACTACTCATAATGCCTGAATCACAGACATCAATGACTGCACAGTGGGAGAAAGTCAGACAAGGAATTTAGAAAATTCATACTTACATTGTTCTATGAGCTAAAAGATGAAGAAAAGAATAAATACAGAGAGGAAATACAGGAAGTGAAAAGACCACATCAATAAAGAGGTAGATATCCTGAAACAGAATCAAACAGAAATCCTCGAAGTGAAGAAATCAGTAAAACAAATGAAAAATTCAATACCGAGAGCATCACCAATAAATTAAACCACTTGAAAGAAAGATTTTTCTGGTCTCCAGGATAAAGTAAATAATCTTGAAAATAAATTAACCATAGTGAAAAGATGTTAAGAGATCATGAACAGAATATTTAAGAAATCTGGGATAACATCAAGAGACCAAATTTGAGCGTCATCAGGGCGGAGGAAAACTTGGAAATTAATGGTCTGCACAATCATTTCAATGAAATTATATCAGAAAGCTTTCCAAATCTTAAGAATGAAATGGAAACTTAAACTCAGGAGGCATATAGAACTCCAAATATACAAATCACAGCATACCCACTCCAAGGCCCATTGAAAATGCCTAACATTACAGAACAAGGACAGAATCTTAAAAGCTGCAAGATAGAAGTGATAAGTCACACTTAGAGAAAAACCAATTCACATCACAACTGGCTTCTCAACCCAGACACTAAAAGCAAGAAGAGCTTGGAACAATATACAACAATCTCTGAAAGAAAAGGGATGCCAACCAAGAATACAACACCCAGCAAAATTAAGCTTCAAATGTGAAGATGAAATAAAAACCTTCCACAATAAATAAATGCTAAAAGCATGCATAACTGGAAGCCTACGCTACAAAACATACGCAATAAAATATATTGTGAAGAAGAAATTAAAAACAAAAATGAAAACAAACATAGGGAGACATTACACCAAAAGAATAATCATTCAAAAGAGAATCAGTATCAATTCAAGTATAGAAATAAATCAAATGGCAGGAAATAAAAATTAACTCTCAATAACATTGCTGAATATATTTGGTCTAAACTCTTCAATCAAAAGTCATAGGTTGGGGAGATAAAGATGGCGATGATGAGATTGAGGCTTTTGTGTTAGGCTCCCGATCTGCTTTCCATGAATGGGGTCTCCCACAACTCCAGGAAGTGAGTGTACCCCTGAGCATCACTGGAACTCAGACCCATCATCTGGACATCTGGAAACACTCAGAAATGTGGTGATTTTTAGGTTTGGCTATAGGCAAATTGAAAGGGCTCCTCAGCTTGGGTTGCAGACAGTAGCAGATTGGCCACCAGAGCCGTGAATTTCAGTGAGGATGGGACCTGATCATGGATCCATCAGGTGAAAAACTTAAATACAGAAAACTTCATATTCAAAGAATTACCCCTCTGGTCTTATTCTTGGACTAGCTAGAGGAGAATTGAAACAGCTCTCTGTTGTGCAGGGATGCCATGCTGGGAGGCAGAGACATCTGCAGCAGCCCTCGGTAAGTGGCCAGAGCCACAACTTTCAGGAAAGAGCAGGTCAGAACACTGAGCTACCAGGCAAAAGCTTTTCACATGGAAAACCTCAAATTCCAAGTAGCACCCATCTGATCTTAACCTAATTTGCAGCAAGCCCTTGAAAACAACATGAGCACATTCAATATCAACACCCAGTGTCTCCACAGCAGCCATTGGGCCTGTGTGGAATGAACAGTGGCAGCTAAGACTTCTCCCTCGACTCCCCCACAGGAGCCTACTGAGACCAAGATGATCTTTCCAGCTGAGCACGAGCCTCAGTCTCTCTGAGGTTATTATTATTTGGTAATTAAGGAGTTGAGTTATTATACAATCTTAAATGCATATAAAGTAACAATATGATATGCATTTATTCCTAAATCAAAATTATCCCACATTGCCCATACCCCAGTATCCTAATTCTTCTATATTTCACCCCACAAGCGATACAAATGTTTAGATTGTTAATTTTCCATAACTAAATGATTGCATAAGTGTTATTTGGTTTCTCAGGACATTAAAGAGTACGCTATGTTGTTTATTGTTTAAAAAAAAAAGGAACAAGAGGAAGAAGGAACTTCCAATCTGCTCCCTACTCCCTCCCTAATACAGGTCACAGAAGTGGAGGCTTGGGAAGAGGGCACTCACAGTCAAAAACCCAGGAAATCCTTGGATGTGCTTCACTTGTGACCAGCAGAGGGAGCTCAGCAATCGCAGTTGACCAGATTTACCCAGAACCACAAGATTAAAAGTATTTTGTTTTTCTTTCTTTTTTTGACTTTGACTTCACATTTGATTCCGTGTTAGTTGGCTCTCATCATAGATATATCTACATAAACCCCAGTGGAACTGAATTATCTATGGTCATATGGACTTTAATAAATTTATTTTTACTTTATTCTCTTTTTTGTTTGTTTTCTATGTATTTTTATTTATATATACATATTATTTTTTACTTATAATTTTTTAAAAATTTATTAATTCTCAGTTATTTTTTAATCCCCTTTCTACCTTAATATAACATTCTGAACTCTTTCTCAACTATAAAGAACTATCCCCCACAACTCCTGCCCCTTGAGGTCTGTGCTTCTCACCACCACAATCCATGTTTGCTCTGTTTAGCTTCCTCTGCTCTCTCCTTCTATCTCCACTCTGAAAAATAACCCAACTCTACTACTCTCTCTCTCTCATGTCCTATCTCTCCTTTTCTTTTTCTTTCTTCTTTTTCTTACCATCTTACATCATCGTTACTACCTCTCTGCTCTGGATCCTAATTTAAAAGCTTTTCCCTATACTCTTATCACAGTTCCTATGCTCATAGGTGTCTCTAAACATACCTCCTACTAGGCTTATATGGTTTACATAACTTGCATCTCCATTGTTAATACTGCAAAACTTTTCTGCTGTGATTGTCATTCTTAATATAGGTTATTCTTTTATTTTTTGAATGAAACAATATAATATATTTATCTTCTGAAAATTAGATTGACCTCCTAGATTGATATAGGTTATTTGCTTTCAAGCCACCTACAGATCCAATAGTTAAAAATGGTTGTTGCCGGATGTCAATTCCTGTCCTAGGAGGGAATTACCATCCTAAGTGTTACAGAAGGAGCAAAGTCAAATGCATTATGGAGCAAAGTAGGATGCTTTATGCTATTAATTGTATGCATTGAATATTCATTCTAATTTGATTTCATTATCTAGCAAGGCAATGGAAATTGCAAAATCAATAAAAGTTCACAGGTGGGGGGTGCCTTCAAGTATCCTCACAGATCCCCAAACTGAGTAAGGGACAGAACAAAAACCCCAATCCATCAACAAAATCCCAAAGGGGTTCAATGAGAGAGGAATCTCAGGACACACTTCCCCGACACCAACCCATTCTACACATGTACTGATAAACGGAAGAACAAATACCTCAATTGTACAAAAAGGCGTACTTAAAAAATAAGAAGAAATAGAATGCACTTCATTTCAAGGCCCTAGAGGACTAGTACCATAAATGAGGAACCATACTAGAAAAGCTTTACCTCAAACCCACAACTCCCAAAGGATGGTGCCCATCAATAGCAAATTGGATGAAAACCTAGAAGAAAGAAGAAGAAGAAGAAGAAGAAGAAGAAGAAGAAGAAGAAGAAGAAGAAGAAGAAGAAGAAGAAGAAGAAGAAGAAGAAGAAGAAGAAGAAGAAGAAAAACTATTGATGATCGGATTACGAAAACACTCAAAGAAGGTCTAAAGAAGGAAATAAGAGAGAAATAAGAGTCACTAAAAAAAACTATTTAATAAATAACAGAAAGACCAGTAGAGGGAAGAGAAAGGAGGGGGAGAGGGGGATACTGGAGCCTGAATTAGAATAAGTTATACTGCATGCTTGCATAAAAAAGCTAATGTTTATCCTATTGTCAGATATATCTAAAAAGAACAGCAGGGTTGAAGGAAGGGAGGGAAAGGGGAAAAGTTGGAACTGAGTTAAAACAAGGTACACTCCAAGCTTTTATAAGTATGTCATTATACATACTATTATCACCTACATAAAAAATATTCTTCATAGGTATATGAATTATGTCACTAAACTTGGGTATATTAGAGTAAATATATACCCTAGACTGAGAGGCAAGAGCAGATTAGGAAACTAAAAGGAATATCTGTTATTATTATTATTATGTATTTAGCATCTTTATTTCTGATACTATTCTCAAGTAGAAAGTTTCTCTCACAAATACTATCTTAACAAGCTTTGTCTTTAACTTTATTCAGAGCACAGAAACATTAAAAATGTATGTTTAATTCCATACTTTATACAACACATGTTTTTCATTTGAGAAAAGGTAGAAGTATTCACAAATACTTTTGTTGAACTAGTGGGTTGTTTCTTATAATCTAAATACCTCTTCTGTTCTCAACTCAAATCATTCCAACATGGTTTTTAATGTCTCAATAAAGTCAATTACCTTTTAAATATTATTAACTGATTGAATTTCAAACATCGGAGGTAAAATTTGAAAAGATGGCAAGCCACATCATTCCCAAAATAGAAAAAGGGTTTTTTTTCCTTTTGGAGAAATTTCTCTTATTATGTTCCCTCTTGTTATTTTTCATGCCCCCTAACCTTAATATAGAACTGATAACTAGTTAAAGTACCAGTGAAATAACGTAGGGCAGAGAAAGGTTATTAAAGCTTTTTAAGAGTGTTCTCTGCAGGCATCATAAAGACCTCATAAATTTTATGTCTGAAATTTTATTGAAGTGCATAAATCAAAAGTGGATAGCTATTCTTTATAAACTATGTACTTTTGTTTTTTAAAGGTAGTTCTATAATCTCCCTTAAGCTACAATCATTCTCCAGCCTTGCTTTTTTTTCATTTTGCATGATATTGACATGTTCAGCATCCATGTCAATTATTTTGCAAAATCTCCCTCAATTTGGATTTGTCTGATTGCTTCCTCAAGTGTATAGTCAGGCTAAATGGCTGTGTCAAAATTTCTACACGGAATATCTAAGAATTTCTACACAGGATTTCTATGGTTATTTCACACCCTTCTTTATGTGTCTCCAAGACTGTGATGCCAGTTTGCACCTATCTTGGTGATGTCACATATGGTCATTTTTAAAGGTAATATTTGCCAGATTCCATGTAATGGTAACTTAGACTCTTTATAATTAATATCAGGATAACATCCTCTTCTGGAACATACTTCAACCTAATGAATTCCTGTCTGTTAATGACTTTTACTATGCTGGTTGTGATTTTCTACTTGTTAGACATTCTATATCTTATTGATACTCTTCTCTAAAGAGGAGCTTTCACCAATGATATTGCAGCCTTTGAAGGTAAATGGATGGCTATGGAAGAAATCATGTTGAGTAAGTCAGCATAACCCAGAGAGTCAGGGGTCGAATGTCTTCACTCATCTGTGGAGGCTGGTGCTAGACCCTGGCCAGTGTGAAAAGTGGTCAACTCTCATGTATTAGACCCAGTAAAGGTTTGGTAACACATAACCTAGATCATAGAGATGTATGGGGAACGAGGGGGAGAGGGCAGAGGGGAGGGTAAGGGGGGGAGATTAGGGTGGGCTCTACGGGGTAAATCTAATTTTAAGATTATACACATATCATATTGTTTCATTGGAGGCTTTTTTGATTGTACAATAATTAAATTTCTCAATTAACAAAGAGCTCTCCCCATTTAGTTTATTTTTTATATAGTGTAAATACTGACTCCAAAATTCTTTTGTGCAGTCAGTGTGTTAGGGTCAGGTTTTGTCATTATTGGGTTCTACAGATGTTCCATTTCTGTGGAGTGGGAGTTCTTTAAATCAATGCCTGACTCCTTTGACCCATCTGCCTCCTTTCTTGAGCATTTCCCTAGTGTCTGAAACTACAACATGTTCTGAACTTGTTTTGAGCTTTCAATATCACAGCCCTAGAAATAACTATTTCTCCAAGGATCCCTGAGTCCTGTTTAGTGATGATGGCCCCTAAAAATAAAAAACTATTTGGTAGGTTTGCATATTGTTACTAGGATGCCATTACTTCGAGGTACTTCTGGTGGATAGAAACAGGAAGTACATCATTTATACACGTTGATACCTAAAGTGCTGATCTCTTCCTCTCTCCCTTCTTTCACAGTAAGACATGGTTCAAAATTTGCTCATTTTCTTGAGCCAGCAATATACACAAAACATACCCAGTATTACTATTCCATTATCATGACCATAATAAACATATAAAGTTGAAATCAGGATATATTTTAACTATTTTTTATTGAAAGAATATATCTCACTGAGTACATATAGTCATAGTATTCAAATAGAGTATCCAAATTAAATTACTTCTTTAAAGAATTGGGTTATATTATCAACGTATATAGGTATACAGTTGTTTAAATTTTAAATTCAAGTTTGATTTTTTAATTTTATTTTTCAAATATGCAAAATATTTTCCTGGTCAAAACAAAGACAAGCTGTTAAAAAATGTAAGCATAGAAAAGTCAAATTTTTATGCTTTTCTTATCTTTTGCATTTAGGTAACCATTTCTAATATTTTCTAGTTTATAATTCCTGAATTTCTTTTTTCTTTTTTTAAACCAAATGTAAATATATTTATCTCTAACTCCCATTCTTTTTTACATTCTACATATATTCTTTTTTGCTTTTGTTTTTCAATTTAATGTATCTAGGATTCATGCCATCTCTGTTCCTGTGAAACATATTTTATTTTATTTTATTTTTGGCCACCAATCACCCATTGTGTGAATGTGACATAGTTTATTCACTAATTTTGCTATGTATAGCCATTAAGGCATTTCTAATCTTTTGTGTTTATAAATAATGGTGGGATGGATAATTAATTTCTTTCTTCCAAATTAATAGAAACTTCTGGGGAAATCCATACAAGTAGGATTTCTGGCTCAAAAGGTACATGAATGTAGTATAATTCATTCAATATTGTCAAATTCCCTTTTAAAATAATTTGACCATTTTGCATTACTGATAGTAATGTACGAGTGTCTGTTACTCTATAGTCCTACCAGCAAAGGGCCTACTCCAACTTTTTTACTCAACGGTGTTTTAATTTGGATTTTTTTCATTGTGGATAAACTTCAACATACACTATAAATTTACAGCTATCTGTAAATATTTTTGTATGAACTCCGTATTCATGTCCTTTCCCATATTTAGGCCCAATGTTTGGCATTTTTTGTCTTTTTCTCCTATATTTAAACATTTATTATATATTAATTAAATAATATTGCCATGGTTTTGGAAATGGTTTGAGTTCGTTCCTGAAGAGTTGTGTTGGGAGCTTGGCCCCTAGTGTGGCAATTTTGGTTTGGGGCCTAGGGCAAAGTCTTCAGGCCACTGGGGGCATGCCTTTGTAAGGGTTTAAGGTAGTACACATGGAACCTGAGTTAGTTCTCATGAGAAAACCTGAGCCTGATCCCTGAAGAGCTCTAGGGCTCCCTGATCAGCCATGTCCCACAGATGTTCTCACCATTGTGATGCTATCTGCCATGAGGCCCTCACCAGAGCCAAGCTAATGCTGGCACCATGCACATGAACCTCCAGAATTGTGAGCTAAATGAACCTTTTTTCTTTATAAAGTCACTCAGCTTCTTGTATTTCATTATAGTAAATAAACAAATATACAAATTTTTCGTATATAAAAAATTTGTTAAAATTGTTGCTTTCTCTGTAAAATATTTTGCAACCAATTTATCTCATGAATCATTTGTCATTTGATATTTTCTGATTTCTTTTTAGCATGTAAACATTTTTGAGCTCAAATTATCTTTTTTAAAAAATTTTATCTGGATTTTTAATCCTAATTAGAAAAGAATTCATAGTTAGAAAGTTATTCAGGAATTTGTCTTAGTTACAAAGTTAGAAGGAATTCACTCAAGTTTTCCTCTAACTTGTATGACTTTTTATATTGATATCTGATTAATTTGGATTTTATTTTTGTGTATGATAGGGTATGGAACCAATTTTATCTGTTTCAAAATGACCATCAAGTTATTATAATATCATTTATTTGAAAACTAAACTTTATTCCCAGACATATGAGAGACCACTTGTGTCTTATAATATGCTGTTCTATACACTTGAACCTATTTCTGGACTTGATACCCTCTCCAAAAGCCTGCCTTACTATCTGTCAGTAATGTATTTTAGCTATAGAGGTTTTATAATGTGTGTTAACATTAACATTTTTATAATGTGTTTTAACATTTAAGAAGGATACTCCTTATTGTTTCTTTTCTTATGCTGAGCTTTTATATGTTTGTTTCCTCTAAATCTTAAAATCAATTTATCTTACTCTAGAAAAGCTAATGGCATTAAACATAAACTAGAAAGGTGAGGACTGAGACATTCTGTCCAAGAAGGGATGTCTTTCAATGTGTTCATGTCTACGGCTGTGCTTTCCAGGCTGTTGTAGTTTTCCTATTCTTGTAGTTTTGCATATGCTTGTCAGGCATATTCCTAAATATGTTGTCTTTTTGTTGCTGTACTAAAAGAGATTTTTCAAAAATTATATCTGCTATGAATTGAGAGTGAGTGCAGAGTAGAGCAGTGGCTTGAGCAAGCCTTAGGGAGCGGGTGTGAGGAGGGAGTGTGGGAGAGTGCGAGATGGGGCAGAGCAGGGGCAGAACAATGAACCACATTTCATACCACCAGATGAACTGACCCTTAACAAATAAATAGCCAATCAGGAGTTGACGAGCCAATTCCTAACATACCAAACTATATATGGTAGGAGTCTGAGACATAGGTACCATGGCTGATAGAAATATATATGTTAGAAGATCAACCAATCCTGTACTCCGCTTTGTTTGAATTTCCTGCTTCGCCGTGAAAACCTATAAAGTATTGCTGTATTGGGCTCGGGGCTCTCTCTGAACCCGCTGCAGCCGTGATGGTGACGGGAGAGAGGCCAGACTTGAGCCTGCATTAAATGACCCTTGTGTGTTTGCATCGGATTCGGATCCTTGGTGGTCTTTGGGGACTTGAGACTGGGGCGTAACATGAATATCTCTCATTTAAAATGTCAAAAGTCATTTCTCTTGGCAAAGAGAATTTTCTTGGTAAAATAATTTTAATTCCCCCCATCCCAGGGCAGATGGATATCCAAAAGGGGCTGAACACACAATTCATGTACATGTTTGAGAACGTCTTTGTACCTTGAAAGTGAGCTCCCTTGTGTTTTAAGACGCTGTTTAGATAATTTCAGTACCAAACTCACAGCTAGTGACCAGTTCCAGTGCAGGCAGTGGTAGAGGGAGGTGACTAATTCTATAGAGAAACAGGGAGCACACACTGGGCCACATGTTGAATGTTAGATGATTTTGTATATAGTTACTCTTACAGAATTGGTGGTAGAAGCAATTTCTCCAATTAATGGATGTTAGCACTCTAAACAGGAAACATTCTCCGTCTGAGATAATCTTAAATGTTCACCATTTCAAATGTTTTACTACCTCCCAAAAAAATCAAATTCATCTCACCTCACTACTTCCCTGTCCACCATAAACAGTTAGTAAATATCTCAGAAATAAAGGTGAATAGAAACAGCACTGGTTTTGGAGATAAAAAATAAACCTTGAAATATGTCCCTCGTCATCACCAAGCTCTTGTGAGCAAGCATATTAAACTTTTTCTCTTTATCGCATTATGACTAGTGTTTTAAGAAAACAAAGAAAAGCATTTTTGCTCCATTTCTGGATCTTTGAAGATCATGGAGAAGACTGATCATAGAAAGGAAGATTCAGGTGAGATCAGGGATTCAGCGGGAAGGAGAAAAACAAAGCCAAGATGAGGAAACGTGACGTCTTTGGAGAAATGCCCATTTTACTCGCCTTTAAATCCAAACTTCGATTCTTATCTCCAGAGTTACAGGTGTCTCTCATGTATTTCAGGCATTCTACTTGCATTAGATATCCTCTCCCACTCCACAGCTGTCACGGTGTTGATTGTTTCCTTTGCTGTGCAGACGCGTTTTGGTTTGATGTGCCGCTGGGCTGCTTTTGCTTTTGCTGCTGCGTTTCTGGGGTCATATCCAAACCAACGTCAATAAGCTTTTTCTGTATGCTTTCTTTGAGGAGATTTACAATTTTAGGTCTTTTGTTTAAATATTTAATTCATTTTGATTGATTATTCTGTATGGTTTACAGTAGTGGCCCAATTTTGTTCTTTTGCACGTGGATATGCAATTTTTCCATCATTTATGAAAGACACTGTCCTTTCCCCAATGTATGGCTAACAGATATATTAAAGGGTTCTCAACATCGCTAATCATTAGAGAAATGTAACTCAGAACCACAATGAGATATCATCTCACATATGTTAGTATGATGACTATTATAATAAATAAAGACATAAAAATAACAAGCATTGGCAATGATGTGGTGAAAAGAGAACATTTGTGCATTGTTGGTGGGAATGTGAAATAGGATAATTACAATGGAAACAGCATGGAAGTTCCTCAAAAGGCTTCAAAAAGAGCTATTATGTGATACAGAAATCCTATTTTTGAGTATAAATTCAAAAGAATTGAAAATAGTTTCTTGCAGTGATATCTGCATTACTATATTTATTGCACAATAAATTTATATGCAATAGCATATATGGAAACAACCTAAATGTGCATTGACATATGAATAAATAATGATTGTAGTATATTCATATAATGGAATGTTAGTCAGCCTTGAAAAAGATGAAATCCTGCCATTTATGTCAACATGGGTGAATTTAAGGAATATTATGCTAAGTGAAATAAGTCAGTCACAGAGGGACAAATGCTAAATAATTCCACTTATATGAGTTATTTAAAATAGTGATAGCTGTAACAAAAGCAGAAGATAGAAAAGGCTGGGTAAAGAGGAAATTGGGAATTGTTCAATGGGTAAAAAATTTCTATTATATAAAATGAATAAGCTCTAGAAAGCCTTTGTGCAACATAATAACTATAGTTAACATTACTGTATTGTGCACTTGAAAATGAGTTAAGGAAGTAGATTTCATATTAAATGTTCTTATATCAACATCTTCAAAAACAAAGACAGCAACAGAAAATTAGGAGACACAAGGAAACTTTTAGAAGTGATCAAAATGTCTCATTATATTCTGGTGTTGGTAATGTGTGGTTATATCAAACCTTATTGAATATTATATATTACAAAGATTCCAATTTTATATATTAATTATACCCTAATACAGATAATTTAAAAAAAATACAGAAGAAAAGTGAGAAAAACAGATAGCTAAGCCACCTGTCACTCTGATCCTTATGAAGAAAATCCTCAGAGAGATGATTTCCTCATTATGCATAGTGTGGTATTTTCTACTAATCTTAGGCAAATTTAAAAAAACTAAGCAGAGAGGCTTGGAAGATGGTGTCCACCCACCAACAGTGACCCCCAGACGCTCCTGAGAATCACCTCACGCTGCAGGAGAGCACTCGGATTCCCATGGTAGGACAAAGCTCCCAATGTGGGGGAACATTACCGCCCCCCGCTAATTTTTAATGTGGTCCATTAACGAATATAAAGGAGATCTTAGTGGAGCCCAGGGCAACCTGCCCCACACCCGGGGGTAGGGGAGCTATTCCGGAGGGGATGAAATGGAGCAAGTTTCCTAACCAAGTACCCTAATCCTGCTGGCTGCGAACTCCCTGATCTGACTGCTCTTAATTTACATGATCTTGTATAAAGCTCTGGGAATTAATTGCTCACCTTAGTGAACTTACAGCTGTTTGTGCAAGCAGCAGCATCGGGCTCTCCATTGTGACATTTCCCTGAGGGCAGGGGTAGGTTGCTCAGCAAAAACCGGTCTTGGGTTCTCAGTTACCACGGCCAGAAAACCAGAATCTATCGCCCTGGGAGTGGGCCCTTTCCCAAATGGTCAGTGTGGTGCTGGGAGTTCCCTCTCCACCTCAGGTTGCTGCCCCGAGGAGGAGCTGGGGAAGGGGAGGATTCGACACAAGATCTTTAACTCAATCACTGCGGACAACAATTCTCCACCTGTGCTCTCGGTTTACAAGAGCTGATTTTAAAGTCCTTTAACATAAGTGCTCGCAACACTTCAGGATTACAGCCCAGGGGGAGCTGAAATCTATCCTCACAAGAAGTATGAGACAGCAGGTCCTTATACCACTTTGCAACAGAAAATTTGGAGGAGATTCTCTAAGATTCTCTAAGAAAATCCAGATCACCGGACTTAAATAAACTGCTTCTCCCCTGACAAGCTCAACTGTGAAGAATCCCCAGCTAGATGACAGATTTGAACACATCCCCCATAGTACATACTCACTGACCTAGGGGCAGAAAAACTCAGAACTTTACCAACTGGTTTTGTTTTTTGTTTGCCTCTTGTTTTTTGGTTTTTTTTTTCTCTCTTTATTTCTTTTTTTAACAGGGATCCGGCTGGAATATAATATTTAAAAATTTTTAACATTATTCTGGGTTTTTTTTTCCTTTCTTGCTTTACAATTTATACTGAATTTGGTGTTGGTGGATGTAAATATTTATCCGTGTGTATGTATTGGTGATTGGCTCCTATTTTCTCTGTCTCTTCTTGAACCCAACTGCTATCCCTATAACATTGGGTTCCAATCAGGAAAACATTTCATGATAGCAAAATAGCCTCAGCCTCTGATGAGTGAAGATAACCACACCCCATACTAATCTCTTCCTCCCCTGTACTCTGGTAATCCCTAAATATAAGCATTTTTTCTCATCCTCACCCAAACTCTTTACCCTACACGCACCCCATTTCTATGTTTTCCTTTTTCCTAATAGAATAACCTACTCCCCCCTAATCCCTTCTTCCTCTTTACTCTAAGGCAGATGTGCTTTTATACCTCCCCAATTCACCTCTTTGACTTCCTAGTCATTCCTTCTCCCCACTTTCAGAGAGACCTATCTGAAGAAATAGACACGCTTCAAAACAGGTACTTGCTTGCTATCATAATATATTGTGAGAGCTCTCTCAAAGAAAACTGCTACTATTGGTGCTAATCATCAGCACATCTGTTTTAGTTGAAACAGACTAGTAATTGCACCTATAGCCTCTCAAGTTCTCATAGAACGGTCTGGCTTCTTTAGCTCTGTATTGACCAAATAGCTACCCATCACAAATATGCAAAGCCATAAGAAGCTCCAATTACTCCACCAAGAGTAACAAGGTGGAACTACAAGACATGCTCTCTGACTCTGAAAATGAGGAAAAGGGGAAATAACTCCCCTCCTCAACCCCACAGCTCTCTACCCAAGGATCCCATACCTGGGGCCCTAGATGAAAACCAAAGACATTGTATCAACATTATGATTAGTAATTCAATCAAAGAGTTGAGAGATGAAATAAGGAAAGAGATCAGAGAACAATTTTAAGAGATGAGAGACAACTTCTACAGGGAAATAAGGGAACAATTCCATGAGATGAAAGATCAGTTATACAAAGAAATAGACATTCTGAAAAGAGATGTGGCAGAACTATCAGGATTGAAAAACACAGTTAACCAATTCAAATCTTCACTGGAAGAAACCAACACCGGAGCAGACTCCACTGAAAATAGAACTTCAGCTCTTGAAGAACAAGTATCGGAAAATGAAGATCGGTTAAACAATGTCAAATTCAAAAAAGATGAACAGGTAAACAGCTTATATTACATAATCAGACTTCCAAGTAAAATTTGATGAGATGAGGGGTAATAATCTGAGAATCATTGGCCTGGAGGAAAACTCTGAACAGCAAACAAGTGGATTCAGGAACCTTTTAAGTGAAATCATAAGTGAGAATTTCCCTCATTTTGCTATTGATCCAGAATACTACATCCAAGATGCTTATAGAACACCAAATAGACCTAATCAGTGGAGAAAATCACCAAGACATATCATTTACAAATTGAATAACAGAGAAATTAAAGAGAGAATTCTAAAAGCTGCTAGAGGAAAGCCCCAAATCACATTCAGAGGCAAACCAATTCAGAACACTATGGATTTTTCAAAACAAACATTGAAGTCCAGAAGAGCTTGGAACAATATCTTTCAAGTGTTAAAAAATAACAACTTTCAACCAAACATAATATATCCGGCAAAACTCAGCTTCAAATGTGAAGGGGAAATTAAATACTTCAACAATAAACTCAAGCTAGCAAGATACATGAACACAAACCCTGCTCTACAGAGTGTTCTCAAAGATGTTATCCATTTAGAAGATAATGCCAATGATATGCTAAATCCTTAAAGAAGGGCCAGTCAATAATCATACTATACAAAAACTTTCATGATGACTCAAAACTCTGTAATAGATACGAAGTCTGTGAATCAGCCTCCCATATCTATTCTATCCTTGAATGTGAATAGTCTCAATGCCCCAATTAAAAGACACAGACTGGCCCACTGGATCAAAAAACAACATCCAACAATATGTTGCCTGCAAGAGACACATTTGACACTCAAAAATAGACACAGGCTGAAAGTGAAAGGATGGCAAAATGTCTACCAATCCTGCAGCCCAAAAAAGCAAGATGGCGTGGCAATTATAATTTCTGATAAAATCAATTTCTAACTAAAACTAGTCAGAAAGGACAAAGAGGGTCACTTTATCATACTAAAAGGGACAGTCCATCAAGAAGATGTAATGATAATTAACATTTATGCCCCCAATTACAATCCCCCCAAATATATGGAAAAAATACTTAAGGACATTAATCCCCTCATTGATCTCAACACAATAATTCTGGGGGACTTCGACACACCACTATCAACTCTAGACAGAGCATCAAAACAAAAAATCAATAAAGACATCTCCAATCTGAACAACTCTATTAATCAATCTGATTTAACAGACATCTACAGAATATTCCATCCTAAGACAGCTGAATTTACCTTCTTCTCAGTGGCTCAGGGATCCTTCTCTAAAATAGACCACATCCTAGTTCACCAGAATAATCTTAACAAATATAAAAAAGTGGATATAATCCCATGTATTCTGTCAGATCATAATGCTATGATCTTAGCTATCAACAACAAGAGAAACAACAGAAACTACTCAAATACTTGTAAATTGAATAATTACCTCTTAAACAAAGGATGGGTAAAAGAGGAAATGAGAGCAGAAATTAAGAAGTTCTTGGAATTGAACGAGAATGAGGATACAACATATCAAAACCTCTGGGACAGTGTGAAGGCATTCTTAAGAGGTAAATTTATAGCACTGAATGAATACATCAAAAAGCTAGAAAGAGATCAGATAAATAGACTATGCTTCAACTCAAACAACTACAAAAGGAGGAACAGTCCAACCCCAAAGCTAACAGAAGACAGGAAATTACCAAAATCAGAGCTGAAATCAATGAAATTGAGAACAACAACAACAACAAAAAACTATACAAACTATTAACAAAACTAAGAGTTGGTTCTTTGAAAGAGTCAACAAAATCGACAGACCCCTTGTCAACCTCACCAAAAGGAAGAATGAAAGGAAACAAATCAACAAATTCAGAGACGAAAATGGGGATATCACCACAGACTCATCCAAGATACAGAAGATTATCAGAACATATTTTGAAAACTTATTCTCTACCAAATTTGATAACCTGGAGGACATGGACAGGTTCTTGGACACACACGACAACCCCTCTTTAACACATGAGGACATTGAAAACCTCAACCAACCTATCACAGAAAGTGAAATTGAAACAGCAATCAAAGCTCTCTCAGAAAAGGAAAGCCCAGGTCCAGATGGATATATGGCAGAATTCTACCAAGCCTTCACAGAAGAACTAACACCGATCCTCTACAAGCTCTTCCATGAAATTGATAGAGTAGGTTCACTCCCAAACACTTTTTATGAAGCAAGTATTACACTGATTCCAAAGCCCAACAAAGACATGTCAAGGAAAGAAAACTACAGACCAATTTCCCTAATGAACATTGATGCAAAAATCCTTAATAAAATTTTAGCTAATCGGATACAAAAGCACATTAAAAAGATAATACATTATGATCAAGTGGGCTTCATTCCAGGGAAACAAGGCTGGTTCAACATATGCAATTGAATAAATGTAATTCACCACATAAACAGAATTAAAAACAAAAATCATATAATCATCTCAATTGATGCAGAGAAGGCATTTGATAAAATTCAATACCACTTTATGCTCAAAACTTTGGAAAAGAAAGGGATCAAGGGAAGATACTCTAACTATGTCAGATCCATTTATGACAGACCCATAGCCAACATTATCCTCAATGGAGAAAAATTGAAAGCATTTCCACTGAATTCAGGTGCTAGACAAGGCTGTCCACTTTCCCCACTCTTCTTCAAAATACTCCTTGAAAACCTTGCCAGAGCTATCAGGCAAGACAAGTAAATCAAAGATATTCGTACAGGAAAAGAGGAAGTTAAATTATCTCTATTTGCTGATGACATTATTCTATACCTAGAAGACCCAATAACATTGGCCAGAAAACTCCTAGAGCTTATAGGCAATTTTAGCAAAGTAGCTGGCTACAAGATCAACTCCAGTAAATCAGTAGGGTTTCTTTACTCCAGCAACAAATCCACAGAAGAAGAAATTAGGAAATCTCTCCCATTCATCATCTCCTCCAAAACAATGAAATACTTGGACATTAACCTTACAAAGGATATTAAGGACCTCTACAAAGAAAACTATCAAACACTAAAAAAAGAAATTACAGAAGATCTAGTAGATGGAAAAACATTCCATGCTCATGGTTAGGCAGAATCAATATAATAAAAATGGCCATTCTACCCAAAGCCCTATACAGATTTAATGCAATCCTCACCAAGATACCAATGGCATTCTTCACAGATATAGAAAAAGCAATTCTCAAGTTTGTATGGAATACCAGAAGACCCAGATTAGCCAAACCATTACTATGCAGGAGGTTAAGAAGTAGGGGGTATCTCAATCCCTGACCTGAAATCATACTACAGAGCTAAAGTAGTAAAAACAGCATGGTATTGGTATCAAACTGAACTGAAGACCAGTGGAATAACATAGAAGATTCTGAGACAAACCCGTATATCTTCAACTATTTGATATTTGATAAAGGGGGCAAAAACATAGTGTGGAAGAAAGATAGCCTGTTCAACAAATGGTGTTGGACAAATTGGACAGCCATGTGTCGACAACTGAAGCTGGATCCTTATCTTTCACTGAGCACAAAAATTAAACCAAAATGGGTCAAAGATCTGAATATTAAGCCAGAAACTTTAAACTTACTAGAAAAAGAAGTAAAGTCAACACTATAGGACATGGGAGTTGGCAGCATCTTCCTTACCAAAACTCCCATGGTGCAAGCACTAAGCCAAGAATAAATGAACGGGATTCAATTAAACTAAAAACCTTTTGCACAGCTAAAGATTTAGTCAAGAGTATCAAGAGAGAACCTACACAATGGGAGAAAATCTTTGCCTGCTACACCTCAGACCGAGAGCTAATATCCAGAATATACAAAGAACTAAAAAAGCTAAACACCAAAAGCACAAATAATCCAATCAATAAATGGGCTAAAGAACTTAAAGAAACTTCTCACCAGAGGAAGTCCAGAAAGCCCGTAAATATATGAGAAAAAGCTCTACATCATTAGCTATAAGGGAAATGCAAATCAAAACTTTAATGAGATACCACCTCACTCCTGTTAAGAGTGGAAAAAATGAAAAATTCTAACAACAACAGATGTTGGAGGGGCTGTGGGAAAACAGGAGCACTGTCACACTGCTGGTGGGACTGCAAACTGGTTCAGCCAATATGGAAAGCAGTGTGGAGAATCCTCAAAAAATTAAGGATGGAACCACCTTATGACCCAGCTATCACACTTCTGGGTATTTTCCCAAAAGAGTTAGAATCAGCATATTATAGTGATGTGGCTTCATCAATGTTTATAGCAGCTCAATTTACTATAGCTAGACTATGAAACCAACACAGATACCCCTCACTCGATGAGTGGATACAAAAACTTTGGGACATATATACAATAGAATAGTACTCGGCCATTAGAGAAGATGATGTTATGGCTTTTGATATCAAATGGATGGAGATGGACAGAATTATGCTAAGTGAAGTATCCCAATCTCAGAGACTCAAGGACCAAATGGTTTCTCTCTGATCTGTGAAAGCTAGAATATATCGGGAAGCAATATGTTAGATGGCTAAGCTAATAATAACTTCAAATTGTATGATTCTCAACACAACAGGGAGATGACTCCCTAGGATACTTGGAGGCGTAAGGTGGGGGACGGGGGGGAGGGTGTAAGAAGAACACCTAGGACACTGGAGGGTGGGAATATGGGGGAATCATCTCAGAAGGAGATCTCTGTCCTCCACGAGATATCCATTTATCTCAGGGGGTCTTCTGCGGGAAACAGCAACATGGGGAACCCAAGCTGGGCATCCATGATATGGCATTAGCCCTGGATAACTAAATATATATACATTGGTTCTTGAATGTTCAATAATGTTTCCCCCTCAACTGTATCTCTATATCCATCTAACAAAAAATAAATTAAAAAAACTAAGCAGACTTTCAGCAATATCTGGATCACATATATGAAGTACCTGATAGAACTTAAACATTACATACATTGAGTGCATGATATATGTTGAAAAATAAATTTCAGTTCTCTGTCCACATTTTCTTTATTCTTTTTTTTTTTTTTTTTAGGGCTGAGGATCGAACTCAAGGCCATGCGCACGCTAGGCAAGCGCTCTGCACTGAGCTAAACCCCCAACCCCATTTTCTTTATTCTTAAGGAAGAACTTTAATAAATAAATTATTTTATCACCTACCTAGAAAAGCCAGAAAATTTATATAAAATATTAAAGCGTCAAAATGCAAACTTTGGAAAATGGAGGAAAATTTCTGATGAGGAAGGGCAGTACTATTTTATCAATACAGAGCACACACACACACACACACACACACACACACACAATTAAAGCTTACAAGACATAAATCTGTCAAAGAAGGGAAATTTGGAACAAGTAAAAGGATGCTGATTTTTGACAGTGGAAAATACTATTGACAATTATAGAAACCAGCAAAAGCAAACTACATGTTCCTCATTTGTAACATGGTGCAGAATTCTGACTTGATTGTGAAAATGTCCTCTATCAGGCCCCACCGTGGATAATGTCTGAGTGGAAGCTACTGCAAAGTTATGGGGACTTTTACATGATCCAGAAAATGACCATGTATTCTAGATTAGTGTTAGAGGCTTTGTTGTTAAACTGTGAGTTTAACAAAGAGCATTTTAGTAACTATATCATAACTAAAGAGTGAGAGAAAAATCCACAGTGTTATCCAGAAAGGTGTCTCCCTCAGGTAAGCAGATACAGACCTGAGTTAGTCCCCAGTCCTGCCTCCCTCAACCCCAGTTTAAGACTTAAAATATTACCAATTTATATAGCACTATCGCAAACAACTTGCTTATAAAAGAAAGGTTAGCTTTGTTGTTTTTATGGCTCCCAAGATGTCAGGATGACATCTGGTGGATAGTCCTAACATATCTAGCAACAGGGTAAAAATTTCTACCTGATTTTCACTTCTTTAAAATTGTGAAAGAATTAAAAACTTTAAAAGAAAGTTGCGCCTCCACTGGGCAGAAAAATATAGTGCTTAACCCAAAATGAAAACTCTTCAAGAACACTCATGACTGAATAATTGGATCTAGAGATGCCACAAACACTGATAATCCACATTTCCAAGAAACAGCATGGCTGTGAATAAAGATCCACAGATTGTGTTGCTGAAGGAGTTTTTTGAAAGAGGGTAAAATCATGATTCTCATAAAGATATAAAGTGATTGTGTATCAAACGGTTTGAATTCATTCCTTTGTTGTTAAGAGGGTGGCACAGCAGTCCAGGTGGGAAGCCATGAAGGCCTAATGCAAGCTGTGACAGGGACATCTGCAGGCATCAGAAGCCTGGGAGGGCAGGTAGAGCCACACTCACTCACCTATTCCAGTCTCCAGGGTAAGGGGATTCAGTCACACCCACATGCGTCCCTGAGTCTTCAGGGCAACTCTGGGGCATAGCCTCCTTCATGTGCCCACAACATAGACTCAAGGGTACTTTGGAAAAGTAGGTATTTTTTCCACCATTACTATGAATGAGAATTGGATGTCAGGCAACCAGGAGGCATGAAAATGTTTACAACAGTGGATTTTTACATGAGTTTTTCTTCTTGATACCCTCTCATATATTCTACTTTTTTTAAAAAAAATCAACAGCATTAAACTATCAGGAAGAAAATAAAAACTACTAACACTGGACTGTCTTTTAAGTAAGTATACCTTGTATTGTTTCTCCCTCTAGTGGACACAAGGAGGAAACACACAGGCGAATGACGATTTTTTTTCTCTTCTGATCTTTGTGGGATTTACAGTTAAGAGTAAAATAAACCACTGCTCCATTTCATAGATAAGCAAACTGGAGTGAAATAGAAATGATTTAGTAGCATTGTATATAAAGAGTCAGATCCATAATCAGAGTAGCTTCGTTTAAACTTCTATGTTGCCTATTCCTATAGGTTATGAAAAGGAGCATCATGGTGTGACTTAAGAGACATTCAGAATCCCCATGTCAACCCCATGTGTCTTCTTCTTCTATGATGATGATGATAATTACGATGATGATTGGTACTAGGGAGTGAACCCAGGGGTTCTTTACTACTTAGCCACATCCCCAGTCCTTTTTATTTTTTATTTTGAGACAGGGTCTCGCTAAATTGTTTAGGGTCTTGCTAAATTGCTGAAGCTGATCTCAAATTTGAGATCCTCTTGCCTCAGCCTCCCTAGCCTCTAGGATTACAGGCATGTACCACCATGCCCAGCCCCTGTGTCTTCTTAATGGAATAAAATAAATGACTATGATGCAATAGTAATCTGGATTCATTACTGATCCTCTGGTTTTCAACTTCAGTGAAAATAAATTTGAGAGGACACATAGTTCAGAGTTAAAAGTGCGTAGTTTAATACAAAGATTCCTGAATTTGAGTCACAACTCTACCATTTACTGGCAGTGTGACCTTTGATAAGTAACTTAGCTTAACCTCTCTGTAATTCACTTTTCCTTTTGGTAAATGGGAACAGTAATAGCAGTTTCCACAGGGGTTGTTCACAAAGAATAAATAAGTATTTACTACAGTTTGGTGCTTGAATGCTGAAGGCCTAGTCCCCAGTCCACGGAACTGCTGGGAAGGGGGTGGAACCTGTAAGAGGTGGGCCTGGAAGGGGTCCTGGGACCCTGATCTCTTCTTTATCTCTTTGCTTGCCAGCTGCCATGAAGTGAGCATGCATCCTCTGCACTCACTCCCACCTTGATGTATGGTGCTGCACAGGCCCAAAACAACAAGGCTAGACAAACACGGACTGAAACCTCTGAAAATGATCCAAAACAAGCATTTCGTCTTCAAAGATGATTATCTCTGGTATTTCTTACAGTAACAGAAATCCTACTAAAATGATATTTTCAAAGAATTTAGAACCATTTTGATAAAAAACTAAATAAATGTTTATTGGAATAAGAATCAGCAAAGAATAGGACAAAAGGCTCATTTTAAACCGGGCTAAACTGCTGAGCCTCCAGAAAGGTTCATTGGCCAAATGTTTGACCTGATAAAGATGGAGTAGCTCAGATAGATGAAATGTCAATAGTTTAAAGTTTTAAAATTTGGCGGGGGCGGGGGGAATCAGCTTAAGAAGGGTGCTGGAGCAGTGGCTCGGAAGTTACAGTGCTTGCCTGGCATGCGCAAGTACACGGGTTCAAACCCCAGTACCCACATACACCACTAAGTGTCAGAGCAATTAAAAGCCATGTGAAAAATTAAATAAAAATTGATTCTCTCTCTCTCTCTCTCTCTCTCTCTCTCTCTCTCCCTGTCCTCTCTTAAAAAAAATACACTTAAAAAGAAAATCTGTTTTGAGACTCTGGAGAATGACTAGAAACACGTCGTACACCTAATGTCCTGAAAATGGGAGAATGTCTAAGCTTGCAAAACACGAACTATGCCTGTGAATTGGGGAATTTACAGCTGCTTGCCTGAAGCCAGTCTCTAATCTACATAGCACACAAGGTGAGTGGAACACCACAGGTTTACTTTGGAGCAGAAGAGGCCAGATTTCACTGTTGGGAAAGCAGCCAGATATCTTGGAAGAGGGTCACGTAGCAAATGAGTCCCCAAATTTGTGTCTAGTATTTCCCTGATGTGTTAACTGACCACTAACTAACAACCACAGGAGATACTCAGAACTAGCATTAGCTAGAAACCACACATCTGAATAAAATTCAGCTACCACCTACAGGGAAAGGACAGAACACGGAGCTTGAGCCCAGACAAGTTGACTGTTGACTAGAATAAAAGTCAGCAGTCCGTGTGTCCACAATGCATCATGCATAATATCAGGTACCTAATGAAAACTAAATAGACATAAAAAATCAGAAGTATATGACCTTCACCCAAGAACAACAAGGACAGATAATCCATCTCAACACAGCCAAAATAGAATAGCTTGTAGAGAAGTTAAAGGGAAAAAATGTAGTGGACATAAATAAAAAGAAAGAATGAACAAAAATGGCACTTCTTGATGGGGACAGTTTCTCCATCTATCTTGTTTCTCATATAATCCTAACACTTTTGAGAAGTACTGGTCAGATATTCCACATGATGCCCTCCATTAGAATTTGTCCAGTGCTCTTCCACGTCGTTTTCAAAAGGTTATAGATTTCCGCAAGTAACAGAGGTAAAATATCATTTCCATTACCTCATATCGAGGGAGGCATAGTATTCACATGGTTTGATTGTTCATGTTGACCTTGATCATCTGGCTGAAACAGCACTCGAAGGGTTACTCTTTCTTCCTCTTTTACGTGCTCCTTGGAAGGAAATCATCAAGCACACCCTGCCCTTAAGGTGCAGGCAGTTATGTTCCACCTTTTTGAATGGGGGATATCTATATAATTTATTTGGAATTCTTCTGCATAGGAATTTTATCTCTTCTTTCCTATTCATGTGTATTATTCAGTCATTTATTTATATCAGGATGCATTGTAGGTATTTTTTTATTCTCTAGGTTATAACCCAATCCAGATGCTTCTTGACTTATGAAGGTGTTACAACCCAGTAAAGTCATCATAGTTGAAAATATCATAAGTCAAAATGCATTTAGTACACCTGATCTACTGAACAGCATGGCTTAGCAGCACAGAACACGGTGGAGTTTCAGGTATTTATCCTCATGATTGCAAGGTTGACTGGGAGCTGGGGCTCTCCCCTGCCCAGCATGGCAAAAGAATGAGGAAAAGACCAAAATTCAATATTTGAAATATGGCTTCTACTGAATATGTATAACTTTCACACCACCATTAAGTTGTCAGATCATTATAATTTGGAGACTGCTTGCTTTGTCATGTAAATATTTCCAATTCTGGTTGTGGACAGCTCTTTTAGTTGGCTCCTGTATTGGTTTCCTGAGGCTGCTGTAACACATTATTGCAACCTTGATCTCTAAAACAACACAAATTATACCCTCACTATTCCGGAGGGAAGAATTCCAAAATAAGTTTCACTAGGCTAAAAAAAGAACACAGAAAGTCAAGCTATGCTCCCTTTGGAGACAAGAGTCTTGCCTCCTCCAGTTTCTGAGGAATGCCAGCAATCCTTGAGGTGTGGCTGCCTCCTTCCAGTTTCTGCCTCCTCTGTCACACTGCCTCTTCTGGGTCTCAGTCAGATCTCCCTCCGCCCGCCTTCTTATCAGGATACCTGTGTGGCATTTAGGGTCTAATGAGATAAACTAGCATACGCTTGCTTCTTTCCTTAATCACCTGCAAAGGTCTTGTTTCTTTATGGGTTAACATTTCCAGGTTCCAGGAATTAGAATCTAATAATTTGGGGACATTATTTAGCTTAACACAACTTCTGTGTCCCTTTGGCAAACCTCAGTACATCTGTGGTTTGATTTTGTTTTGCTTTGTTTGTTATGAGCACTTTTATTTATGTTCTGGCATTGTAAGACACTCCAGGTCCCCCCTGTATATTCATTCACTCCCCGAGTCCTAGAAACAGTCATTTCCCCAAGAACTCCTAGCTTCTTTTATTGGAGAATGGTATTTGAAACCATGATCTGGATGGTAGGCATGCTTGCTCCTACTGGAATGTTGTTCCTTTTATCCTTCTAAACTGACAGAGTGAAGAAATTTATGTAAATGGGAATTTATTCTAGCTCCCTACCCCTGCTTATCTGTGAATTGCTATAATAGTGAGAAACCTGGCTCCATCATCCTCCATGCATCTGTTGAGTTGTTCAGTTCCAGCACACATCCATAGCAGAATGAGAATTGCTAGCCCATGGGAAACAAATTGATTAACTAGAGTATAGGGCTGTGTGCAATTCCTTTTACCTTTCATCTTACAGACTCCATTTATCTTCAAAGTTCCTGGGATAAGTAGTGAGATAGCTTCATAACTTGTTATACAGTTATGTTCTCTTGTCATAGTCTGCATTTTTCTGTGATTCCAAAATAGCTTAAAAGACTTTGTTTTTTATATTTGCACACATCAACATGCACTCCTTTTACTGGGAAATTCTATGATTTTGACAAATGCATGATGTTATGTATCCACCTGAATTGCAGCATTTTTTTTAAGAGAGAAGAACAGTGAGAGAGAGAGAGAGAGAGAGAGAGAGATAATCAATTTTATTGAGTTTTTCACATGCCTTTCATTGCTCTGACACTTAGTTGTGTACATGGTCCTGGGGTTTGAACTCATGTACTTGCGCATGCTGGGCAAGCACCTAACCACCGAGCCACTGCTCCAGCCCCTTGAATCACAGCATATTATGGAATAGTTTCACCAGCCTAAAAATATCATGTGTTTCACCTGTTCATTCCCCAACCCCTACACACACACACACAAACACACACACACCCCAATCTCCTAGCATGCACCAGTCCTTTTACTGTTTCTATAGTTTTTTCAGCTTTACCAGAGTTATATATTTATTTGGAATGAGTAAGCATTTTCCATTTGGCTTCTTCTACTTGGAAATAAGCATGTAAGGTTTTATCATTTCTTTTCATGGCATGATAGTTCATTTCCTCTTATTGCTGACTGATATTCTATTGTATTGATAAATCACTTTTTGTATTCGCCCTTTACCTATGAAAGAACACCTTGGCTACTCATAGTTTTGGGTGATTATGAATAAAACTACTAAAAGCAGTTGCTTGCAGCCTTTCTATGGATGAAAATTTTCAATTCATTTCAATAATTATCTAGGAACAATTTTTGTGCATCATGCAGTAAGAATATACTTAGGTTTGTAATAAACTTCCATACTGTTTTTGAAAGTGACAGTATGCATTTCTACCAACAGTGAATGAGACTTCTTGCTCCTTATTCTTATCAGCATTTAGTGTTGAAAATGTGTTGAATTTCGGTCACTGTAGCACATACGTAGTGGTATGTCATTATTGTTTTTACTCATAATTTCCTAATGACATGTGATGTCAAATGTCTTCAAATGCATATTTGCCATCTGTATAGCTTGTTGATGAAGTATCTATTCATATATTTGCCCATTTTTAATGAGATTGTCTGTTTCATTATTGCTGAGTTTTAGCAGCTCTATATATTTTGAACATAAGCCCTCTATCAGTAGTGTCTTATAAATACCTTCCAGTCTATGATATGTTTTCACCCTCTTAGTGTCTTGTAGAGCAGAAGTTTTAAATTTTAATGAAGTTCAGCCTATCAAATTTTCTTTGATGAATTATGCCTTTTGGGTTATATTAAAATCACTAGTAGGCAGGCAGGAGGGGTAACTCTGTGGCTTGAGCATTTGTCTGGCATGTACAAGGACCTAGGTTCAAATCACAGCACCAAATACATAACTTAGTGTTGGAACAACAAAAACCAGGTGAAAAATTAAAAAATAAAATTGATTATCTCTTTCTCTCTCTCTCACTCAACCTATCTCTCTTTTTTTAAAGAATCAATTTTATTTAGTTTTTAAATTTTTTATTAGTGCATTGTACTGTACATAATGGAAGGGATTTGTTGTCACATATTCCTAAATGCACACAATACAGCAATATAATTTGGTCAATATCCATATCCACCACCCCACTGAAGCCCCTCTACCTTCCTCCTCCCATCCCCCAATTCCTTACCTGTCTTCTGGGTCCTACATTTTTCCTAAAAACTCAAGTACAGTGTCATAATTCTTATACATATGAAGAACATTTTTATATACATGACTATAGTATATACAGTGATATACTTATAAATGCTTGGAATGTACCTTGCTTTATCTCAAGTTCCAATATTTCCCCTTCGCTTCTTTTCCTGTCATCCCTTCTTATTCTTTGATATATAATGACAACAGAATCAAACATTTATGTTTTTGTAAAGGCATGCAATATAGCTTGTTCAAATATTTTATGCAGTATCTTGCAAATGTATCTCATAAATATTAACACATTGCATTTTTTTCCCTATGGTTCTAATCTATGAGTTTATCTACTTTTCCCCCAAGCCTGGATTTAGCTCCAGCCACCACAAATGACAGAAAATATTCAGCCCTTAACTTTCTGAGTTAGGCTAACTTGGCTCAGCATGATTTCTTCCATTGCCATCCATTTACCTTCAAAGGCTGCAATATCGCTGCTTCTAATAACTGAGTAGAACTCCACTGGATATATATACCAGAGCTTTTGGATCCATTCATCTAGTGAGGGGCATCTAGGTTGGTTCTATAATTTAGCTATTGTAAATTGAGCTGCTATGAACATAAATTTTCCTGTGTTAGTGTAATGTGCAGATTTTAACTCCTCTGGGAAAATACTCAGAACAGGGATAGCTGGATTGTATGGAGGATCCAACCCTAATTTTTTAAGGAGTCTCCACACTGCTTTCCAGAGTGGCTGTACGAGTTTGCAATTCTATCAACAGTGTGCTAGTGTTCCTGTCTCCCCACAACCCCTACAACATTTGTTATTAATTGTATTCTTCATTTTTGCCTGTCTGACAGGAGTGAGGTGAAATCTTAAGGTAGTTTTGATTTCTTAATTTCTGTTCTCATGTCTTCTTGAATCCATTTTTTGTTGAATAACAATTTAATCTCCATGTATATGTGTGTTTTCTGTAATTATTTTTGCTGTTATTTGCTAGGGTCATGGCATCATGGTCTGATAGGATACACGGAATAATTTCTATCTTTTTATATTTGCTGAGATTTCCTTTATGAGCTAGATTATGATATATTTTCGAGAAGGATCCATGTGATGCTGAGAAGAATGTATACTCTGCCAATTTGGTGTAGAATATTCTATAGATGTCTGTTAAGTCTGTTTGATCTATGGTGTTGCTTAGACTGGAGATTACTTTATTTTTTTTCTTTAATGATCTGTCTATTGGTGATAGAGGAGTATTAAGATTTCCCAGTACTATCATGTTGAGATCTACAAGTGGTTTTATGTCTTGGAGTAATTTTTCCACATAGTTGGGAGCATTGATGTTTGGAGAGTATATATTTATTATGGTTATATCTTCCTGTTGTATTGTTCCCTTTACTAGGATGCAGTAGCCTTCTTTATATCTTCTGATTAATTTATGTTTGAAATAAGAATTGCAACTCCAGTTTGCTCTTTTGTGCCGTATGCCTGGTAGATTTTTTCCCATCCTTTCACCCTCAATCTGTGGATGTCATTGGCTGTAAGGTGGGTTTCCTGTAAGAGCATATTGCTGGATTTTATTTTTTGATCCAGTCTGTTAGTCTATGTCTTTTGATTGGTGCGTTGAGTCTATTCACATTCAATGTTAGAATAGCTATGTGACTGTGGCCCAGTGTTGTGTTTTATTAGTAAGTTCTGTGCTGTCTTGGTTGTCTATTGATAGCATACACTTTTATTAAATTTCCTGTGTCTGTGAGTGTTGAGGAATGTTGGCTTGTTCTTCTCTCTGGAGTTTATCTTTAAGGATTCTTTGTAATGCTGGTTTTCTAGTTATGAATGCTGCAAGTTTGATCTTATCATGAAATGTTTTCATTTCCCCATCAATTTTGAAGCTGAGTTTTGCTGAGTATAGTATTCTTGGCTGCATGTTGTGGTCATTCAGGCATTGAAAGATCTCCTTCCATGATCTTCTTGCTTATAGAGTCTGAACTGAAAAATCAGATGTGATTCTTATTGGTTTGTCTCTGAATGTGATTTGGCATTTCTCCCTTGCAGCTTTCAATATTCTTTCTCTGATTTCCCTTTTGTACATTTTGAATATGATTTGTCTTGGTGAGCTTCTCATTTGATTAGGCCTATTGGGTGTTCTATAAGCTTCCTGGATGAGCATATTTGACTCTACTTTTATATAGGAAAAATTTTCTTTTACTATTTCATGCAGAATGTTCCTTATCCCATTCATTTTGTGTTTCAATTTCTTCCTGTATCCCAGTTACTCTTTAATTGTTTCTTCTCAAGTCATCCCAGACATTTTAAAAATTGAGTTCATGTTCTGTGAGCTTTTTTTTGTTTTTGTCATCTGTGTGTTCAAGTTTGCTCAGCCTGTCCTCATTATCAGAAGTTCTTTCTCCAAGAGCTGAGGTTCTGTTTTCTATAGAATTTAATCTATTATTAAATTCTTCCATGGTTCCTCTCATATCATTGACTGCAAGTTTTGGCTCTGTTACTTCCTTTTTGAGTATGTCTATTTCTTTGATAATAGAATTTTTCATCTCTTGAGTTTTCTCACTTAGTCCCTTCATTATATCTTCTTTTAGTTCATTGTTCCCTTTAGTAATCAAGGTTTTCATCTTGGTTCCTACCTATGGCATTTTTTATTTTTATTTTTAGAGAGAGAGAGAAAAGGGCAGTGAGAGATCAATTTTATTCATTTTTCATATGACTTTCCTTGCTCAGACACTTTGTTGTGTACGTGGTGCTAGGGTTTGAACCTGGGTGCATGCCAGGCAAGCACCAAAACTGCTGAGCCACCATTCCAGCCTTCATTTTTGAAGAGATTTTTCTGGATTTCTGAATTGAGATTCCCTGGGGAATGTAGGCAGTTCTCCAGGTAGTTTTTCCTTGAAAGTCAAAGGGGCAAATCAGCCATCACCTCTTTAATAATCACCTTCTTCCTGATGGTGCTTTTGCCTAGGTCTTTGTTCTCTCCACCTTTTGGATCCAGGCTCAAAATTGCAGATCTAAACCTGGGTTGTCTGGGCACCTGCCAGGCCAGGACTGAAGAGATCTGGGTCAAGGGCTGGTCCAGGTAGGGATGCTTCTCCAGTTAGTCCATAAGAGGTCTGGGCCAGTTCTTCAGCTGGGCAGGGGCTGATCCAGATGGGGGACCTACCCAGGGGAGTTCTGAGTGCCTGCTAGGGGGGACCAGAGAAGCCCAGACTGGCATACAGGGCATCAGGTAGTTAGGGGCTGCTCTGGACAGGGGTGCTACTGGTAGTGTCCTGAGCACCTGCCAGCTGGGACCAAAAGAGGCCCAGACCTTCACATGGGGCATCAGGTTGGTGGGGGCTGTTCTGGACAGGGGTCTTACCAGTGGTGTCTTGAGCACCTGTCTGCTAGGACCAAAAGAGGTTTGGGAATTTGGGTAGGGGGGGGCTGTTCTGGATGTGGAGATTGTTCCTCCAATATGTCCTAGGCAGGGGCTGCTCTGGATGGGGTCCTCCTGATGGTGTGCTGATCCTGTGCCTGCTGGGACCAAAAGAGGTCACCCTATCTCTCTCTTGCTTTTTTTTTTTTTAAACAGAGAGGGACAGTGAGAGAGAGAGAGAGAGAGAGAATCAATTTTATTTAGTTTTTCATGTGGCTTTTATTGCTCCGACGCCTCGTCATATACATTGTGCTGGGTTTTGAACTTGTCCTCACACATGCCAGGCAAGCATGATAACTGCTGAGCCACCTCTCCAGCCCTCATCCTCTCTTTAAAAAAAATCACTGCTAGGACTGGAGTGGTGGCTCAGGGTTTGGAGAACTTGCCTGGCATGCAAAAGGATCCTGGTTCAAACCCCAGCACCACATGCACAACTAAGTGTTGGAGAAACAAAGGCCAGATAAAAAAATAAATAAAATTAATTCTCTCTTTCCTCTGTCTATCTCTCACTCTCTCTTTAAAAAAAAATCATAAAAATTACCCAAATGTTCTTCTATGTTATTCTGAGATATTTTCTAGCTTTTTGTTTCACCCTTAGTTTTATCATACAGTTCATTTTAATTTTTTTGCAAAAGATGAAAAGTCTACATTTACAGATTTTATTTCCTTTTTATTTATTAATATCCACTGGTACTGAAATTCTTTGTTGTGGATACTGTCCTTTGTCATTTAAATTGTGTTTGCTGCTTTGTCAAAGATGAGTGGACAATGCTTGTGTGGGACTATTTCTGGATACTCTGTTCTGTTCCATTGATATATTTAGCTCTTCCTTTCACTGATATGCCATACAGTACATTCATTATTGAGTGTTACCATAAATCTTGAAGTAGATAGTGTCATTCTTTTAACTATGCTCTTCTGTATTGTGCTGGATATTCTGGATCTTTTGCCTTTTACAGTAAACTTTAAGGTAAGTTTCTCAGTATTCACAGAATAACATGCTATCTTAGTTAGGATTACATTGAATCTATAAATCAATTTGAGAAAAAAATGAACAATGTTAAATCTTCCTATTTATAGATATGAAATATCTCTCCATTTATTTAAGTCATCTTTAATTTCTTTCATAAAACTTTCATAGCTTTCTTGAGGTATATCTAACACACAATGTTATTTGGTGTATATACCTAAGTATGATTTTTTTCTGGTGGTAAAGAAAATGCTATTTTGTTTTTAATTCCAACATTCAATGTTTCATTGCTGATGTATAGGAAAGCAATTAACTTTTGTGTCTTAACCTTGCATCATGTGATCTTACTATAATCATATGTTACTTTCAGAAGTTTTTTAAAATTAATTAATTGACATCTTTTTAGACAATCATGTCACTTGTGAACCAAAATAGTTTTATTTCTCCCTACCTAATATTAATGATTTTTTTCCTTTTCTTGCCTTATTGCATTTTCTGATTTCCAGTGCAATGTTGAATAGAAATGGTGAGAAGACACTTATTTTATTCTCAATTTTAGGGGAGAATGTTCAATTTCTCACCTATAAATATGATGTTATCTGCAAGTTTTTAAGATATTCTACATTGGGTTGAGAAATCACTAATCCTCTCTTGAGGAGAGTGTACATTATGAATGAGTATAGAATTTTACCAAATGCGTTTGCATCCCTGCTATTAGTTTATCATTTTGACCTCTCAGACTGTTGGAAGATTATTACATTAACTGATATTCAAATTTTGTACCAGGATTGCATTGCTAGACTAAACCCTATGTGGTTATAGTTTAACTTTCTTTTTATGCATTGTCAGATTCAATTAGCTATTATTTCATTAAAGATTTTTGCACCTACATTCATGAAAGAAATTAGTCTGGAGTTTCCATTTTTGTAATGTTTTTATCTGATTTTGGTGTTAAAATAATTCAAGACTCAATAGAATTATAGTTAGAAATTGTTCCCAAAACTTTATGTTCCTGAAATTATGGAGTATCATTTGTATCATTTTTTTAAAAAAGCTGGCAGAATTCACCTGTGAAACCAACTGGGCCTGGTACTTTCTTTTTGAACCTTACTTCTTGCTATTTGTTTGATAAATATAGTCTTATTCAGATTCTCTCTTTCTTCTTGTGTGAGTTTTGGTAGTTTGAAATTTTCAAGTAACTAGTTCATTTCATCTAAGGCATCAGAATTGTGTGCACAGAGGTCTATATGACATTCATTTATTGTCCATTGAGTGCCCATTACATCAGTAGTGATAACTCCTTTCATTTCTGATATTAGTAATTTACGTTTTTTTTCCTGGTTAGGGGTACATCAATTTTCTTGTCACTTTTGAAGAACTAGTTTACAGTTTGTTGATTTTTTTCTCTTAAGTTTCTGTTTTAAATCTGTTTGTTTTCTGACCTAATTTTTATTATTTTCTTCTGCATTCTTTTGGTTTATGTTACTCTTTTTTTTCTGTTTTCCTAATATGGAAACTTAATGTGTGTGTGTGTGTGTGTGTGTGTGTGTGTGTACTGAGAATTGAACTCAGGGGCACTTAACCATTGAGCAACATCCCCAATGATTTTTTATTATTTATTTTGAGATAAGGTCTCACTAAGTTGCCTAGGGCCTCACTAAATTGTTGAGACTGACTTTGAACTTGCAATCCTCCTGCCTCAGCCTCTGGAGTTGCTGAGATTACAGTAATGCACCACTGCACTGGCTCTTAAATTTATTTTATATCTGTCTTATTGTCAATCACATATATTAGCTGCTATCAATTTTCTAGTAATTCGTATTTTCACTGTATCCTACAAACTTTGATAGGTTATATTTTCACTTTCAGTTTAAAATATTTATATTTATTTTGAGACCTCTTCTTTAACCTATGTGATATTAAGTGGATTTTGTCTAATCTAAAGCTATTTTACAGTGATTATATCCAATTTAAATCTGCCTCAATCTGAGAACTATATTTATTTATTTATGTTTAGCAGTCCTATGGATTGAATCCAGAGACTCAAGCATTTTGAATATGCTTTATCAGTGATCTACCATTGAGCAACATCATCAATTCTTCTTTAAATTATTAATAAGTGTCCTATGACCTACAACATAGTTGATCTTGGTGACTGTCCCATGTGATCTTGAGAACAATATTTTGCTATTTTTTATTAAGAAATATATTTATAGAACAATCAAAAATGCTTCCAATGAAACAATATGATATATATATTCTGAAAATTAGATTTATCCCCCAGAGCACCCCCTAATTTCCCACCCTTATCTTTCTTACCCCAACCCCCTGCCTTCCCAATACATCTCTACGAATGCCTGAATGCCTTAGGTTGTGTGTCACTATACCTTTTCTGGGTTTAATACATGAGAGTTGACAACATTTCACACTGGCCAGGGTCTAGCTCCAGCCTCCACAGATGAGTAAAGACATTCAACCCTTGGTTCTCTGGGTTAGGCTGACTTCACTCAGCATGATTTCTTCCATAGCCATGCAATGGTATTGCAAGGCTGCAATACCATTGTTTCTAATTGCTGAGTAGAACTCCATGGTATATATGTACCACAGTACCACTGCATCCATTCATCCAGTGAGGGGCTTTTGGGTTGTTTCCATAATTTAGCTATTGTAATTTAAGCTACTATAAACATAATATTTTGCTATTGTTAAATGAAATATTACATAAACGTCAATTAGATCCAGTTGGTTGATGGTGCTATTCAGTTCAATTATATCCCTACTCGTGTTTTTGCCTGCTGGATCTCTCAGTTACTGAAAGATGGTATTCATGTCTCCAGCCATAATAATGGATTTATTGTTTTTTCCTAGCAGTTCTATCAGATTTTGCTTTATAAATTTTGGTTGTCTATTAGGTACATATATATCAAGTTATTATTTGTCTACTTGGAGAATTTACCCACTTACCATTATATAAATCCCTCTATATCCCTGGTAATACTCCTTGTTCTGAAATGTGTTTTGTGTGATTTTAATATAGCTACTCCAGCTTTCTTTGATTAGTATTGTTATAATAAGTCCTACTTCATGCTTTTTTTCTCACTTATTTAAAGTGCATTTCTTGTAGACAACAGATATTGGATTATGCATTTTTATCCTCCATCACTATCTAATGGGTATATTTATAACATTAACACTTAAAGTGACTATTGACAGACTAACTTTTTTGTATTGAGGATTGAACTCAGGGGCACTAATTACTGAGTCACATCCCTACCTCTCTTTTTTTATTTTTATTTTTTTTATTTTGAGACAGAGTCTGGCTAAGTTGCTTGGGGCCTTGCTAAGATACTGAGGCTGCTTTGAACTTATAATCCTCCTGCCTCAGCCTCCTGAGTTGCTGGAATTACAGTTGTACACCATTGCTCCCAGCTAGACGAATTAATATTTACCATGATTTTACTATTTTCCATTCTCTGCATTTGTTCCCGTTTCACAGGATTAAATTTTCTTTCCTGTCTTGTCAAATAAATTATACTTCTCACCCCATCCCTTTTTAGCGTTTGCCCTACAGCTTGTAGGGCAGATCTACTGTTAATGAATTTTCTCTGTTTTTCTGAGCAAGTCTTATTTCTCTTCATTTGGAAGGATAAATTTGAGAATATAGAGTTCTGGGTTGGTGTTTTTTATTTATTCAACACCTATTTCATTCTGTTCTTGCTTGAATGGTTTTTGGCAAAAATGTCACTACATTTCTTATCACTGTTCATTTCATAGTCAAGTGCTTTAATTTGTCTTACTTTTAAGATTTCTCATTGTCTTTGATTTTCTGCTTGGATGTGATATGCATATTTGTTGTTATTTATCCTACTTGGTGTTTGCTAAGATTTCTGGAGCTGTGAACAGCTAAGAACATGATAGCAGGGTGTAGGAAGGGGGAAAATGCTATAATCTTATATTTCAGACTTTTATTGGACCTGTTTCCCTGGACTTTGCCCTTCACAGATGTGTCTTAGTCTTTATTTTCTTTCCTTTTAATCGAGACAAGAAAGCCAGAGGACAGAGAATTGGCTAATATAATGACCCCCATCCCACCCCTGCCAGATCAGATAAGGCTCTAGGCAGAGTGTTTTTCTCTTGCTTAAATTAAGGAGGACAGGTTTTTGTCATGGAATCCAATTAGGGAGATTTTCAAGTGGCTAATGGAATTTTTTCCTCAGATTTTCCCTTTGAGAACCTTGTGACTTTCTAATGGTAAAATTCATGGAACTGCAAGGTTTCTCTAAGCCTGAGCCTCCAGGGGTTCATAACTCTCAAGCTAGCCCACACCCAGCCTGCAGGAATTCATCAAAATTACTATTTAAGGGTCCTTCCCTGGTCATAGCCCCAGCAATTTCTGTTCTAGTTTCTGTAAATTGATCTTGCCTGGGGTTCTCTGCATTCATCCATCTCTCCAGATTTTGGGGTGGCTTGCTTTATGACCTTGGTTTTCCAATGGGTTGAAAACAAATTATATGCTGTTTACTCAGCATTTTTTCCTTGTTGTAAGGATGGAAATAATGATTTCTTAGCATTGAACACATCAGAGCTGAAATTGGAAGTCTCTTACATCTCATTCTTTTTATTCTTCTTATTATTCCCTCACAAGTTATTTGTTGAAGAAAGTACACCATTGTTTTGTAGACTCCCATATTCTAAAATTTGCTGTGTGCTTCCCTACTGAGAGTTTTCAGACATTCTTCTGGATCTTCTATTTTCTGTGAAGCTGAAGTCTTGATCACAATCAGCTTAGATTTATGGGAGGACTATTTTTACAGGGGTGCAATATACCTCCATTAGGAGGCACTTAATGTCTAATTCCTGCCCTCTTTTTGACACTGAAGCTAAGCAGTGGGTTTGCTGTTGTCAGCCCAATCCACCATTATAAAGCTTCCATCAGCAATTCACTTAATGGTTTTAATAGCCATTGGTGATCATGGCCTAAATCCATTACTTCATTAGGAGTCAGTGATATTCTAATTTTACTGTTGCTTCCATATTTATTTGTTAAAACTTTTTTGAAAGGTTATTCCAAATTAACTCCTTGGTGACCTGAAATACTATTTATATAAGAAATGTGATATAAATATGATTGTTTCAATTATCAGTCTTCAGAGTAAGTGTTGGTTCCAGAGCACCTTCCAAAAGTGACTAATGAGAGCGTTTCTCTGTACCAGTAAGAACTAATGGAATTTAGCATATTTAAAGTGTTTTGGACCATTATCATTATTATTCTTTTTTGTTGCTAATATTATCCTATTTTTGGCAAGTGCCTTCTTTAAATTGATTCACTTTACATGAACTCAGTTGTCTTTAATAGCTTCCTTATCTTTCAGCATGATAGGATATTCTAGGTATTTTTACATATTTCCTAGTCCAAAACATGCATCAGCCATCTATCCAAGGATTTCTACAATCTCTAAGTCCTACCCTCTTCATATAAACCACACATGCAAGACAGAGTGGAGGTGAAAGGAGAAAAGGATTATGGAGAAATGTGTCTGGAGTGTTTCTTCATAGAAGCTTAATACCACCTCCACCCTTATGCTTTATGATTTTTCCTCTTGCTTCACCTAAAACAAATGATTGACAACATCAGATGTGAGCTTGGAACAATTTGATTTACTACTACCCTTTGACAATGAGATCTATTACATCATATGGTAGTTTTAAAATATGCTACAGGTTGTTTGACAGTCCTCTCTTCAAAAAGGGAAAACAAGGTCCTTTCCTTTGACAAAAGTCAGCCCAAGAGACATATTATGGAGGGAGTGATGTTGAATGACTTCCAAGGCTAGGACATAAAGGGAATTCAGCTTCTGCTTGGCTCTCTTGGACCATGTGCCTTGGGAACTACTGTGTTGGAAAAACTACATTGAGCTAGAGACACCTGAGAGACCAAGCTTTTCAGTCCAGCTATTTTGATTTTTCCAGCCCAGGTACCAGACATATGAATAAGCAAGTCTTCATGTGATCAAAGCCCCACCCACTGTTTAACTACAACTGCACAAGATACTTAGAGCCAGAACCTCCCTGTAGGGCCACAGGCAACTCACAGAACTGTGAAAGATAAGAAGTGACTGTCAATGTTCTAAATCTCTGTTTTAAAGTGTTTTTATTGTGCAATAAGAGGTAACTGGAAATATGCTTCCCCTTTGCCCCAACAGCCAAGAATTTCAGAGCCGAATTTGATACTCAGTCATTCCACCTATGTTAACTTTCATGGTTACCGTATTTGCTTCTTTTTCCTTTCTATGTTTTGATATTTTTTCTGTTTATTAACTTCTCTTTTATTGAGACTCAAACTGAATTTTCACTTGTATATTAGGTTGCAAAATTCAACTGCTCCTACAAAGCATACGTGGATATAGCTGCAATTTTAATTTAATATGAGAAAGCAAATAGAGTTTTTCTACTTTTCCACATAAAGTCCTTCCTTAGACAACATTCAAAAACTCCCCTTTAGCTTGTTCATACCCACAATCAGGCTTAGGTTGGAAGATTGTAAGTTCAAGGTCAACCTCAGCAACTCCTCAGCAACTCAGCGAGGTCCTAAGCAACTCACACCCTATCTCAAAAATTAAAAATTAAAAAGAAAAGGGGCTCAGAATATAGCTCAGTGGTAGAGTGGCTCTGGGTTCAATCCCCAGGACCAAAAAGAAAAAACAAAAAAATTTTTTTAAAAATCTCACCCTGTATCTTCAGTGGTCACTTCTTGCTTATCTACCTCTTAGTAATTTATGTAATCACATTTATTCAAACATTGTTAATTATGTCTGCAGCTTTTACTCATGGAGAAATTATCCTATGTAGATCTTTCACTGTATGATCCAGTGGATTTTTTACTAAACAGAAACTTGATATTGACAATAAAAGTGACATTTCTCATTCACATTTTATTAAGCTGTGCGTATGATAATGAAATAACTCTTCCCTTTTTGACACCGTCCTAATGTACTGTGAACTACTGTTTCTTTGTGCTCTGCTATGACATCTCTTCCTTGGGATGATGAGCACTACTTAGGGTGCAGGTCAGAAGAGGGGCATGTTATGGAGTGGAGAAGGGAAGAGAGGACCTTTGACAAACTCGGTCCAGTCTTACGGAGCTTACAGACGTGAAAAAATTTAATAAGAAAGTCATACTACATAGTCTGAAACTAATGAGCATTAGCCTTTGAAGGCCTCATTTCCAGAAGCTGATTACTTATTCCAAAATTTTGTTTGATTTAAACAATTCTCCTCTTAAAACCAGTCAGCAGTTACTTATTTCTCTCAAAATGAAACTAAAATCTGTGAACTGATTTATAAGATTTGTCTCTCCCAGTGTCATGTTTGCTTCTTATCCCCTCATCCCTATGCCCCAATTGACAGGCAAACTTTTCTATGTTTCTATGAAATTGAACTGCTTGCTTTTCTATAAATGCAACATTTTCCTTTATACACAAACTTTGCAAATTCTATTATCTCTGTCGCGATTTCTATTTCCTGTTTACCTTACCCCGCACTATTCAGTACCATTTGTCTGATTATCCTTTCAGTGTTCAGCTGGAATGCCAACCCCGGAGTCCTTTCTGACTACTCTGCAGTGAAGTGCCCTTTGTCTGCATTCCCTCTTATCTCCAGGATTGCTGCTGTGAACTCACTTTCTCTCTTGCCAGTTCTTCCTGAGAGTACCTCTGAGTCAGAAACCATACTTGTTACTTTAACATTATATGTTTTGCACCCCCAGAATATAACACAACAACTGGCATGTACTACCCTTGCAATGAACATGTCAAATAAGAACTGCATGCTCATTCCTTTTCATACATAGAACATACATCTTATATATTCAAAGGGAAGTTTGATTTTTCTCAAGTAATTAAAAGAATTGATTAAGTAGTAGAAGCAAAGTGAATGATAAAGCATTTTAGTGGAATAAATAATCAAAGAATTATCTGTCTCCGCGACCCCCCCAGCAATGACAACTACAAAATATTGAGACTGATTTTTGTGTGTAATTTTAGAAATATCACTGAAATCAGTTCCCAAAGAAGAATTCAGAAGGTGAGAAATAACTTCTTAGGAACCAGACTATCACACAAGCAGAAGCTTCTTCATGTGCATTGTTTCTTACAAACATCATTTTTTTTTTTTGTACCCACAGGGATATCTTAGGAGATGAGGAAAGTAGGAAAGTGGATTCCTTTTCTGAATGTGAATCTTTATTACAATTCAAATCCTGTTATAACATTTTAAATTTCACAACTATTCTTTTTTTTTGAAACCAGGGCCTTGTAAATGCCAAGCCAATGCTCTACTACTTAGCAACACTCCTAGTCCTTCATTACTATTCTTAATTTGGGTTAAGATTTCTGTCATTTCAGGGCTCTCCAAAGCACACAAGGGAAAGCCACCAGGTCTACTTAAACTCATGATCAAACAGGTAATGTCACTTCTGTTACTTGCTATGAACTTAGCAGTCACAGAGCAGACCCAGATTCAAGAGATGAGAAATAGTCTCCATCTCTCAATAGAAGAGTGAAATGAATCTGTCGCAATATGGATGGTAATGGTTTAAATACGACTTGAAAATATTTTTTTCAGGTTTGTCACTTTCCTTTTAATTTGGTGTATAGTGAATTTATAGTGAATTTGATGTGTTGATGATTCAAAACTATATGTACTTAAAATTTATCATTCAGTCCCAGATGATTCCAGCATGTAGGATGCTTTCCTCAAGGGAAAAGCAAACAAAAAGGTTAGTTTGTGTGGGATAGGGTAAAATGGACTATGAAGGAATTATCATTTTCTTGGTAATTTTTGAGATATTTTAAAGTTAATAAATGTGTATGATGCTTATAAGTTTTTATTTTAAAAACAGAAGAAAAAGAGGAAGAGGAGGAAGATGAAGAAATGAAAAAATGGAGGTGGTTGAGAAGGAAGAAACGTGGACAAAGAAACACATTATTATACCACAGTTTAAAAATGTTTAGTAATATTTAGTATAGAAATATTTGTAACTTCTTTTTTTACCTCTAAATATTTAGTTCATTTGGAATTTATAAGATATGTTAGGGTCTTTTATTTACAGGTGGTTAACTAGCAATATGTTATTCATTTCATTGTTTAACAAATGTTACTAAACATCTATTATGTGTATGATGTGCTAAGTTCTCTGGTAATCAGTAACAGTATGGACAGGGTGAAAGAAATTGATATGGTCACTGTCACTGTGGAGTTTGAATAGTTCAGTGAGGAAAACAAATAAATAAGCAAATGAACATACGATCACAATTTTGATATGTGCTATAAAGGAAAAAAAACAGAGCTATGATGAGAAAACAGGAAGGAAAATAATGGAAATAGAAACTTAGAACAAACAAGGTGTGGAGTGGAGAATCATAAAATATGAAAGGCTGGATCAGCAGATGAGAACAGAAGAATGGGAAGTGATCTGGAATACTTTTGAGATGAGGAGTTGGCCTGAGAGAAGTTTATCCATGGAAGGATCTGGATTCATTTAAAAAGACCAAGACATGAAAGGTAAACCAAAGGAAACAACTTCCCACCAGCGCAATTAGGGTTCACCTCTGAAGGACACCAGACAAAGCTGCTGAATAAAACTATGCAGAGTCAAAAGCAAATGCTCTTCTTTATTGTTTTCCTTCTCTGGTTGTCATGCATTTTCCCTCTCATTTGATTGTTTAGCATATAAGAGAGTTTGTTGAGGAAGCACTGACCAAATATAAGGTCTTGTTAAAAATGGGAGTTTGGTCCTTGTTCTTGCATTGATCTTCGCAGGATAACAGATACAGAACTAGGCTAACCAACTACCGATCACTCTGTTCTTTGACCTTTCTGGGATATTAATATAATTAAATTCTGGGAATTAACTTTCTGTCATGTCAGAGTGTGCTAAAATCTATGGGACAGTTTTTCTTCTGAAAACCTCCATTTTCTGATGATTTATATAGACAGCTGAGAAGAATTCACAGCAACTGCGAGATCCATTCAGCCTCTGGGTCATTCTGTCATTGTCTCAGGTAATTATTCTACACTTGTATGCAGCATTTAGAGCATGGAAAATAGCTTCATTTGGTCACTATTGTAGTAACAGTTTCAAATTGTCGGATTTTCACCTTTTAAAAGACCTAAAATTCTATCATTTAAAAAATACATTGACTTTTCTTTTCTCGTTTTTCTTTCAATGTAGGCACTTCAAAAACATGAGGAAGAAATGTATTTGACCTTGAAATCAAGTATTAGAAAAATAGCCTGTCCAAATGTTTCTGTTCACCTAAAATATATTATAGGGCTGCTTGATGGCACTGCTATAATCAAGAATCTGCCATCATTTTTTTTTTTTTAACTCTGAGTTTCACAGGTTCCTAACTTCTGTAAAAAGTCAGTCCAAGGACCTTCAGTCCCACTGTCAGTTAGGAAAGAAAACACACACACACACACACACACACACAAAGATTATCTATTCAATTCTCATTTTTTTACTCAAGTGTTTTTCCAAAGGTGTATTCATATGTAAAAAAGAAAAACAACACTGAGCCCTTGATTTGACCAAAGAAAAAGAAGTTACTAGCAAGATCTAAGTCTTCACTAAGACTATGTGGGGTAGTATAGGACGAGAGGACCGTGAGGTTGATATATGAGCCTAGCTTACAACCTTGAATGAAACCTAAGTTCCGAAGATTTTTTAAAATCTAGCTGCAAGGTGATTTTTAAAATTTTTGATTTGTTTATTATTAATTATTATTATTATTATTATACCAGGGATTGAAAGCAGGGGAGCTCAACCCCTGAGCAACATCCCCAGACTTTTTTTTTTTTAATTGAGAGAAAGTCTAAGTTACTTACGGACTTGTTAAGTTGATGAGGCTGTCTTTGATCTTGCAATCCTCCTGATTTAGCTTCCTAAGCCTTTGGAATTACAGGTGTGTGTCCCTGCACCCAGCTGCAATGTGGTATTGTTAATGTTTAGAATTTTTAATTCTTAGAACTATCGCTGAATAACATCAATGAAAGGAATTGCATTACTTTGTATTTGCTTAATTTTTCACTATTTTTTTGCCCCAGTGTTCAGAGCCATCAAATGTATAGCAAATATTTTAAAATATTTCTACGTGTCCAGTACTCCATTCACGCCATTTTCCTCTCTTCTAGAACCACCCTCTTGCACTCCTTTTGTCTTGCAGAAATTGGCTGCTTTCTGGGCTTGGAGCAGGTGTGTCATGCTGGGCTTTCCATTCATCACTCTCTCATCCTAACCGCTGTTCCCATAATTCCTGGATATAATGCTTTCCTCTTTTTGGTGAATTTGTTTCATTGAAGATTTCCTCAAAAGCACGTTAGGAGATTTAGTTTTTTTTTTCTGCATGAATGAAAATAATATGTCTTATTGTTGATTGATAAACTGGCTGGATATAGAACTCTAATTTGAAAAATCATTTCTCCTCAAAATTGTGAAAGCCTCAATGCCCTGTATTCTAGCATCCTGCATTGTGGCTAAGAAGACCAAGATAATGACACCTCTTGCTTTGCATATGACCTTTAGTTTTCTCTATCTGGAAGATTTTAAAATCTTCTGGTTATCCCCTGGCATTCTATAACTTCATACTAATGTACCTTAGCTTTTATTTTTGCTTAAGAATTTTCATTTGTTTTGTTCTTAGTGATATTAACTGGCAAAAGAAAAATTCATAACCCTATTTCATCTCCTCCATTTTTCATAGGTATAAAGAATTATGCCAGTATAATTGGGTATATAAGAATAAATACATACCCCAGGAAGAGAGGCAGAGGACCAGGGGATGGAAAGAGGGTGGTAGGGAAGTGCTGGGGAGGGAACATTGGCCAAATTATATTGTGTGCATGTATGAATATGTGACAACAAATCCCATCAACATGTACAACTCTAATGCACCAATAAAAAGAAAAGGAATCAGATGCTGATTTCATGAAGAGAACATAAATGTTGGAAAATAAATGTACTCAGTAACCTGAATATTTTATTCAAAGTGTATATAATAAACCATCTGGTTAGTCTGTCAAAAAATTTGAATTTATATCTATGAGATCTTTCTTTTGTTGTTTAATTTTTGATGGACATAATATTTGAACATCTTTATGGGGAAAGTGGTAATTAAATACATGTATGCAATGTATAATAACCAAATCAGGTAATAAGCATTTCCATCTCTTCATACATGGATCACTTTGGGAATTCATACTCTTCTAGACATTTTGAAATATGTTATAGAAAGTTCAGACCAATAGTTGTCCTATTGTGCTAAATAAGTCCACAAATCTATGAAATCTTAAAGATAGATTGGGAACTGTTTAGAGCCAGGAACCCTAACAAGACCTCAATCTCAATGCCAGGATAGCCCCTTGTCAATAAAAATTCATGTACAGACATCAAAATCTTACAGAGCTTTTTAAACAGAGTGGAGAAATCCTGCCCCGCAGACAAGGCACTTCCACATAGGCATTATGTTTCTGTAGTTGTAGTGTTGCTCATCATTCCATCATTAGGGACCCATTATTAGGTTCCCTAGTCATCTAGCAGCAAGCCAGAATAGGGGTGGGGGAAGGCAGACTCCATGTCTGCATGTACTTTGACTTTTTTAAAGGTTGCATAAACAAATCATTTGAAGTCATAATTTTCTTCTGTTTGTGAAATGTATCTTGATATGGTATTTCTTAAAATGATCCTTGGCCTCCATGGGGCACTGACAAATTTTGCATTCTTTTAGTGATTTATCTTTACATTGGTAATAAACACATTCATGTTTCTCTATTTAGTTCTGCATGGTTAAATGAATGATTTTTCAGTTCCTAGTTATTTTTTAAAATTTATATAGAGTAGAAAAAATTTCACACTTCTTGGAATACATTTCTGTGAAAAATGACAAATAGACACAGTGGCATAAACACAAGCAAACTCGAGGTACAGAATAGTTCCACTGTCTCCCAACATCTCTGACAACCACTAATCTGTTTTGTGTTTTCAGTTTTGTTTTTCCAGAATGTCATATGGATGGAATCAGATGTTATGCAGCCTTTTGAATCTGATGTTTTTTCCCCATGATTCAGTCAAGTTTCTGCACATATCAATAATCTGTTTTTTTATTCCTGAATATCATTCTAATAGTGAGATATACTAGAGTTTGAACATTGTTTCTTGAGTTCATTTTCCTTCTGTAACTTGATCTTTGGTGAAGTCAAATCTTTTGGCATTTTAAACATTCAGTTGTTGGTTTACTTGTTACTGAGTTTGGAGAATTATTTTAAATAGCTGGATAAAAGTTATTTATCAGATATGTAATTGACAAATAATTTCTTTGAATCGGTGGCTTTTCTTTCTCTTAGCAGTGTTTTTCATAAGACCCAAAGTTGATATCTTTTTTTTTTTTAAAGTTAAGGGACAGTGAGAAAGAGAGAGAGAGAGAAAGAGAGAGAAATAATTTTTATTTAGTTTTTCACATGACTTGTTGCTCCAACACTTCGTCGTGTATATGTTGCTGGGGTTCTAACTTGTGTACTCGAGCATGCCGGACAAGCGCTGTAACCACTGAGTTACCTCTACAGCCCCCAAATTTTTAATTTTCAATTTTTTCTTCTATGGATCTTGCTTTTTATCTAACCCAATGTAGCAAAGATTTTGCTCTGTTTTTTTCTAGGTGATTTGAAGTTTTATGTTTCATATGTATATCTATGATGCACTTTGAGTTAATTTTTGTGAAAGACAGAGCCAAGGTTTAAGTTCATTCATTTATTCATTCAGTATATGGATGACAATAGCTCCAGGACCATCTGTGGCAAAGACTATCTTTTCTCTGTTCAATTTCCTTTGAACTTTTTTGAAAATTGATCATGTGTGTGTTGGTCTGTTTTGGAACTATTTTGTTTCACTTAATTTCATATCTGTCCTTTTGCTCCTATCACCCTATATTGATTACTATAGCTTGATAGTAAGTTTTGAAATCAGAGACTATGACACTTAAAACCTTTCCTTCTTTTTCAAAAGTGCTGACTATTCTAGTGGCTTTGCTTTTTCATGTACTTTTAGAATTAATTTGCCAATTTCTCAAAAAAATTCTTGATGGAATTTGGTTTGGATTACAACTAGTTTTATACATTCCTTTGGGGAGAATTTTTATAACATTGAGTCTTCCCTTAGTATATTTCTGGTTATATGGAAGTTGGTATACTCACTAGTCAAAGGATATGGTTATGAATAAAACTTCAATAAGCATTTATATATAAGTTTATTTATTTATGTGGTTACTCAGAGGACATGTTATACCTAGTTACCACTGAGCCACACCCCCAGCCTCCAGAGTCAGGCAGGTGCCACCCTGTGGGATTCTATTATTTCTCTGTTAATTAAGTCATTCCCATCCCACCTCTTTCTCTGTTCTCTGTTCTGAAGTAAGAGAGAACAGAGATCTTGGAACACCTGCATTCATCCTCTAGCTTACTTATCTTTGTTTTCCTATTGTCAATCTCTTTATATTTTACTTTCAGAAAGATTACAGATTTCAGAAAGATACTGTATTTGTTTTGTCATGTAAAAGTGCGGTACTAAAACCTAAGTGGGCAGTCTTTGTGTAAGTAGTACACTTGGCAACTAGTGAGCTTCACAATCAATGGTGTACTTACCCATCTATTTAAGAAATTTGCAAGTGCTATGTTCTAGTTGCCTTTTGGAAGGGGTTCTCTTAAACTTCTCTTGAGAAAATATCTCCAATGTCCAGAATGGGGGTTATATACTTAGTCAACATTCTTAGAGCAGATAGCCCTAGGTTCCCTGTTTAATACGTAAACTGCATCCTAAACTCCCTGTATCAGACGGCCAACATCTGGAGTCTATTTCTTTCTTTGGGCTAAGTGGGTTGGACAGACAGACAAGCTTAATAATCACTTTTATTATGGGTGGAAACAGAACTCTGAGAGAAGAGAAGTCACCTTGGGTAAGAATAATGATCCATTCTGGTTTTGTTTTGTTTTGCTTTTGTACCTGGGTTTGAACCCAGAGGCATTTAACCACTGAACCACATCCCCAGCCCCTTTTTACTTTTACTTATTTAGAGATAGAGCCTTGCTAAGGTTCTGAGGCTGGCTTTGAATTTGCAATCCTCCTGCCTCAGTCTCCCAAGCTACTGGAATTATAGGTGTGTGCCACTTGTGCTGGGCTAATTACCCTTCCATGACGACTTAAAAGAGGTGGCAAAGAGCAATAATCACTAAACTTGGTTTTTGAAGTATCATGAGAAAAACTGACTAAAGTGGGTTCTAAATTTTCTCATCTGTAAAAATGAGGATAATATCTATGTATATTAGTCAGAGTTTTTACTTATGTATTAGACAAACAATACTTGATAATCTGAAAAGAAAGGATTTTATAAAAGAATATTAATTTTTCTCAGAAAATGAAAATGTAAATTTTTGATCTGATGAGGTCATGACAAAGTTCAAAATCATACCACAGAATTGGTTCCATGGAGATATCACTGCCACCAGCTGGGTACAGACACTGGACCCTGCACTGATATTCAGCTAGTGGTCCTTTTCCTTCCAAAGGCAGACATAAGAGACACTGCACACTGTCTCTGGAATCCAGGTTTGGCTATGGTGCGTGCACGTCCCTCACAATTATGCATTTTGTCTGGGACTGTGAACTGAAGCTATATTACAGCTTCTTCAGGAAGTAGGGATTTTGTACAGATAGGGAACAGCGCAGGGCCAAAGACTGGACAGTCAAGAAGAACAGCAAATGCTCAAATAGCTCACCCTATCAAAAGACTTTTGGAAGATATAAAAGACATTACAATGCGTGCAACCTTACAAATGTCAGATATTATTAGTATTACCAACTTCAACACATCATCATTTGAGAACATTCTTAAATGAGCTCTCTATTAGGTATCTATTGCTGTGTCACAAATTAACCAAAGCTTAGTTACTTGCAAACTATAAGCATTACTGCAGAGTATCTGTAGGTCAGAGATTTGGGAGCAGGCTGAGCTGTGTAGTGCTGGTGCAAGATTTCTCAGGAAGTTGCAGTGAAAGTACTAGTTGGGGCTAACAGTCTGAATGGGAAGAGAAGATCTATTTGCCAGATTTACAAGAAGGCATGAAGGGATGCCTCAGGTTCTTGATGGCAACTGGAGGGAGGCTTCTGATCCTAACCACAGGGCCTTTGCTTAGAGCTGCATATATGCCTTCACAGCACGTCAGTGGGCTTTCCTCAGAGAGAGTGAGACCACGATGGAAGTTACAGAGTCATTTTACAGTCTACATTTGATAAATATTCCCCATCATTTTCACCATTTTCTATTCATTAGAAGGCAGTCACTAAGGAAGTCTCATCCTCAAGGAGAAGGGAACTAAGGCTCAACCAAAAAGAGGAATGGCAAAGAATTTTTGGACATATAGTAAGTTATCACATATTTTTACAAAAATATTTCACAGATAGTCCAAATTTATTTCCTTAGGCATTATTTCTAGTGATTTTTCCATTATAATATGTCAGAAGTTAATTTACCACCTACCTCCAGGGATATTCATTGTATCTAGTAAAAAAATCTTTTAGTTCTTAAAGACAGGAGTTCACACATGATAACATCTTATCAGCAAAGAAACACATTTCAACTGCAAATCAAACATCTGTCCTTTTTGTTCAAATTCCCAAGTCCATAGTTTAGAGATGGCAGATTATAAAGTAAGACATAGTGGACTGGCTATCCCTACTGATGTAATGGGAGGAAAAGAAGGGGATATTTTTGTAATTCAGGTACTTTTCTGAAAACACAAAAGTGTTCTAGAGACACAATCAGGACCCAAACAGGTAATGCAAATAGAATCAGTGTGCCCTCTGACATTTAAATCCAACTTAAAAACAAGAAATGATTATTGAGAAAGGAGACAGCATGTTGAGCAAATAGACAATGCTCCTGCTCGCATGGTCAATAGTCAATCTTTTACATGGAAATAGTGAACCTCAATAATTATATGTTCAGTCCCCTGTGCTAGAAATGGAGTAACAGGCTCTCATACTTTGCTGTACTCAACTGCTCTCACTCTTGGAAATCAGCTGGAAAGATGTATTGAGAGGCATATAAATGGTGACATGATTTTACTTACCAATTATACTTTTGGAAATCTTTCCTACAAAATATTCAACAAAGCATATTTGAACTAAAAGTTAAAAACAAATGCAAGTGAGAAGTAGGTATATTATGAAACATCCACCTAGTGGTCTGAGATGTGGCTATGAAAAAGAATAGTGATGAAGGCAATGTAGCAACAAGGCAAGTATCTTATAATGTAATGTCATAAGGGATAGAATATAAATTATACATGTATAATACTGCAGTTGTGTAAAATGCATTTTTTAAAAAGAGACAAGAAAGAAATACAATGCAATATACATGGATAATAATGATTATTTTAAATTGGATGGTTTAGAACATCTTTTTTCTCTTCCTTCTATATATTTATTTTAATGCATTAAATCTTAGAAAAAAAATTGCACTAAAAATTCAGCTAAGTCAGCTCCTTTTAAAGAATTTAGGGAAATTATGAAAGTTTAGTTTTATGGCTGAGAAAAAAAATTGCATATCATGTGGTTTGTAGGTTAGAAATTACAGAGCTTAAAAAGAAGAAATTACAGAGATTTTTGGTATAGTATCTTATAATACATGAATCAGAAAACAGGAGAAAAATGGTACAGGGTAGGGGAACCCATTATCTTAAGCAATATCCTCTTTGTCAAAAGCAGAAAAATTCATGTAGGTGAATGCATGATAGAACCTCCTTCTTCACAAGGTGGGGCTTTCTGAACAGGGCCCTCCAGGGCCTCTTTACCCCATAAACCAGGCATGGGAATATCTCTAAATCCCTCAATAGACAGCACAATGTATCAGGAATAAGTGAGATGGGTAAGTCTTTCACTTGCTACTATTAACTAACCAGGATCCAGCAATTCTATTTCTGAATTCACTAATCATGAAGTCAAAAGGGATCTTGTATCCAGCCCACGAGTCTCCATTTTACATACAGGATAAGTCCACAGTATGACTTTAGTGGGCCTTAGGCATTTTTGTTTGGGAGAACCTGTTTCTTTCTAAGCAATATTAGTCATTAAATTTTTGGAAATCATATCCATGTAAGGAGACTTTATTTTTAAAATATTCCTGCAAAAGGAGAGAAAGAGACTGTAGTAATTTGGGAGGGATGCTACTGCATCCAGAAGAAAGCTCTGATCCTGGGATAGGCAAGCCTCTCATAAGGCCTCTTCTAGGAAGGGATAATCAACACTGGACAGAGTAGCATGTGGAAAAATGGGCCACACTAAGGTGGGTGATCTTACAGTAGAAAGGAAAGGTTTTACTTGGAAGTCAGTCTATATTCAGCAGGGCTTGGTAGGGGGTTGTGTGATGGTTGGGCTGAGGATGACTCAAACTTCAGGGCCAGGAGAAGGTTGAGAAATCTAACTATAATTTGATCAAATAAAGGTAGCAGGTATTTTGTCCAGTTTGGTTACTGGGTACAAACAGTTCAGTTAATCATTTATGGGGAATTAGAGGGTCTATGTCCAGCCTGGTTATATGTAAACAAGGGTGGCACCAGAAAGTGTTACCTAAGCCATATGGTAAAGGATGGTTCCTGATAGTAAGCTGTTTCTGGAACACAAAGGGGTGGGTTTCTTTAGCCCTTGCTGTTTTCCAGGATCACAGGGCTAAGATGAAGTTCAATACTGTCAGTGACTACATTGGAATAAACACCAATAAGCTATTATTATATTTTTACAACACTTTCTTCAGTCCAATTCTCCCCCCCCCCCTTTCTCTTTTTCTCCACAGTTCTGTTCATCATAAAAATAACATGGGTCATAGGCATTGCACCTAATGGATAAGTCAGCTCTTCTCTGAGGCTCAGAGAGGTCTAGGGTCTTTCAGATCACAAAGCTAGTTATGGAAGACCTCAGACAAGAGAAAACATTTCCTGAACTTTTTCCACACCTGTGCCTCTATGGAGACTGAAGCAGAAGGCTCTGCTCAAGAGGTAGGAGGAAGGCTTGAGAATGAGGCATGTGAGGGGATATTAACTTTGATATAAACCCCTGCAGACTTAGAAAGTCAGGACTGCAGACCTGTGGCAGGGACACCTTAACGGTTGACTGTTACATGCACGTCATCATTCAACAATATTTATGGGGTATCTCCTCTGCGTTTGTTGCCCCTGCCTAATAGAGCTTAAAATCTAGCAGGGGTGTCAGTGCATAAGCAATTACAATAAGCTGTGTGGGAAGTGTTTACAACAGAAGGGAGGTGCCTTAGGAGTGCACGTAACCTGCACAGGGAGGTGAGGCTCCAGAGCGGGAACTAAGAAGGCCCAGAGGATGCAGAGAGCAGCTCGGCGTCCTAGTCAAGTTGCACCGGGGAAGACTCCTGGGGGAAACCTACAACTTGTGATCTGTCCTGGGACTGCCCAGATATCCCCAGAGGCCAGCTATCGGTGAAAAGGAGGGGTTAAAGTCTCTCCCCACCTGTTTCCATGGTCTCGGAAGCCAAAGGCGCCCTCGGGGTTTGGAGGGTAAAGCAGAGAAACCTGAGAAAAGCGAACAGTCCCTCCCATTTCTCCAAACCTCTGGGGTCGTGGCGCTGGCCCCCCAGAGCTGGGTCCCTGTCCATGGTGAATTTGTTACCTACCCTCTGGGCTTCCAATCCTGCTTTTTCTGCTCAAGGAGTGCAGCCCTGAGGAAATCTTCCTCCCGCTCCTCCTCATCAAAGTTCTGGGGGCCCCCAATCGCCCCCAACGCCCCGGGTCAAGAGTTCAATCCTCCTGGGCCACTTAGATTCTCCTCACCTCAACTTTAACTCTCCAGTCCTGGAAGGACCAGGCATTCGCTGGCTGCGGACCGGCCTATTCCGGCCACCACCGAAAGAGAGAGGGAGGCGGCTGCTGGGAGGCGGCGGCGGCGGCGGGCGGAGAGGGCGGGGTCGGGGCGGGGCCGGGCGGGGCGGGGCCGGGCGGGGCGGGGCCCGCAGACCCCAGGGCCACTCGGCCGCCCGCCGCCGGCTGCCCGGCTGCGCCACTGTCAGGCTGCCCGGCCCCCGCTGCTCCTCCGCTCCGCAGCTCGCGTAAGGCTGACGCCCCAGGACTTGGCTCAGGCTCCGCGTCTCGGGCGGTGGGTCTTCGGCGGCCCCTCGCTGGCGCCGCGGCTCAGCTTGCTGTTCTGGGAGCCGGACCCAGGAGGGGAACCGCGGGGCGGGAAGGAAAGGTGGGCGCGCGCGTAGCGGGTGTTAAACCTTTCCCTTTTGCTCCAAGGTCTGCACGTGCAAAATCCCTCTTCAAACTCTGTTCCAGACGTTGCAAAGCTGCGCATCTGTCAAGCTGATTTTGGGGTGGGAGGTGGGGGAGTTTGTGAGTGAGGCGCAGTATCCTTCCATTGTGTTCTGAGTACTCTTAGGGACCTGCCTGTCATTATTGAGAGTTTACTGGGAGTCAGGAATCAGACTTCTCTGGAACGGGAGTGTGTTGAATTAATTCTCCAATTGAGTTTATTATGAGGAAAAAAGACCCTGTGGACGGACAGACTCGAGTGTGACAATTTAGAGGTGCCGCAGGTGGGAGATGGGGTGAAAACTTTCCTTAGCCACCCCTGTGGCTGAGCTAGCAATAGGGACTACCGGCGCAGGACTTGTCATTTATCAGGTTAGATGGGGAACAGGAAAACAAACAAACGGGGTGGGGGGCTGGCCGCAGTCACAAAAACCTGGAAAAGGTGACAAACTGGTAATATTCTCTTCCTTTACCTGCCCTCCTCACAGATCACAGCATTTGTGCATACAGTTAACAATGACATGTCAAATGGAGCATTGCTCTACATTAAACCTGTCTTTCTTCCTCGAAGTTTTATTCTAAATTAATTCAAGGTCAACTATTAGAGACTGGGTCACCTGTTAGGAATAGTTTTGGCAGAAGAAGATGTTTGGAAACATTTATTGGTTCCTTCATTTTCCACCCCACCCCCACCCTCACCTCCACCTCACCCTCAGGACTTTTCCTCTCACCTTAATTCTCACCAAAGACCAGAGGAGAAGAAGCAACCATTTTGTCAGAAAGTATTTGTGGTTAATTTGGTCTTGTGGCTTTTTCCTTTTTTTAGCAAACATCACTAGTTCCTTCCTTATTAAAATGTGCCAACAGTGTTTTCTGTAAAGAATACAAAGGACTGAAGGGTAAAGAGGAGCTGTCCTTGAAGTAGGCTAGAAAAATGATTATTACTTTTCTTTTTTTTTTTTTTTTCAAATGCTGGAAATACAAACCCAGGGGTGCATTACTCCTAACCCCTGAATGACTTCCCAAGCATTTTACTTTTTACTATTTTATTTTTTGAATTTTGAGACAGTTTCTCCCTAAGTTGCTGAGGCTGGCCTTATACTTGCATTCCTCCCCTCTCAGCCTTCCCTAGCCTCCCCAGTTCCTGGGATCACAGGTGAGCACCACCACACCCACAAAGTGATTATTTTTTTGAACTACAAAAATTGTTACTCTTTGTTGAGTGTCAATATTTCCACCATTTGAGGGGACAAGATATTTGTAAATCATGATTATTTTATCAGGACAACATCAACTGTTAAGCTTCTCCCTGGGTGCGAAATCTCTACTCAATGGAGAAAATAACTTAGAAACCTAAAGTGCTAGTTTATAGAAGTCTGCTGGAATATCAGGAATATTTCAAGGTTTCAAGATTGCTGCATTCATATACTTCTGGGGCTTGACAATTCACTTACTCTTTGTGTTATTTGATAATAATGTGACTTAATAATATTGCTCACAAAGGGGGGAAATCTCATTAATAATTCTCTTAGCGCATCATAAAGGGCATGTCTCTGGAATCCCATTTTGTATATATGATTTTTTTTTCCAGTGATTAAAATTTCTAGATTTACTTCTTTCTAGAGGCAGGGGAATTTGATGGGGACCTGGACTAAAAATATTTAACTGTACCAAATTCTAGTCCCAGAACAACTTTGAAGTCCTGGAAAGTCCCCTAAAAAACTGTGGGATCCCAGCAAGTCCCTTTTACTTTTTGTGCGACATTTTAAATATTCAAAATAAGGGAAGTTTCTTTGAATGGAAAAGACATTTGGGTCCCTTGGAACTCTTCTTAAAAATATATACCTTACATATGTAGCTAAAAATCGTAGCTCTAGAGGATTGATTAGAAAATGTCCTAACATTCTGGACACTAACCCTGCCCCACTTAAGCAGTGCAGTGTAGTCTTAAAGAGCTTGAGATTGTAGACTGACAGGTCTGTTTTCCAGTATGACCTTAGGCAAATTATTTAAGTTCTTCAAGTCTCGTTTTCTTCATGTTTAGAGTAGAAATGATAATAATGTCTAGGGATGTAAGAATCAAGTGAAGTGATTCCCCTAATGTAAGCAGCATAGTATCTGTCACTTAGTAAACAATGTATATGGGATAGCAATTATTTTCTTCCTTGTTGACTTTCCTGATTTTTTTTTTATTTTAACAATATGAAGCTTAACAAGGATAAATGTAAAGTCCTATACATTTAGGAAAATGAGCAAGTACAGGATGGAGAACTTGTTGGTGTGTTACCTGTTCGTGGTGAGCTGTGAAGGCTCAGAAAACTCATATGGTTTCTTTGGTAAAAATTAGAATGCATTTTGACAGGCATGGATATTTTCCTATCTCTTTCTTTTGCTCTTCATGCAGATCTCAGTTATTCTCTTAAGATGAACATTTACAAACTGACTTGTCTGGGGAAGGAGGAAGAAAGGTGACTCATGACTAATACATTAATTCTTTGGCTTTGCACTCAGTAAGTTTTGTTTGTTCACTCTATATAAGGCTTTTTGTTTTGTTTTGTTTTTGTGGTGCTGGAGATGAAACCCAGGACGTGGCACATGCTAGGCCTATGTGCTACCACTGACACTAAGCCACATCTCCAGCCCACCACTCAGTATGCGTTTTGACCTTTTGTTTATATATAAAATTTCCTGCCAACAGATTGCAGAGAAGAAAATCCACAAGTGCCTCCCTTAAGCATTCATGGTAGGGTTCAGGTAACCTACAGGTACAATTAGAGCCGGGTGATAAATGCTCTGATAAGAAGAAGAGGGAAGGCTGAGAATTGAAGACTGCTAAACATCAACCAGAGGAAACCCAAAGCAACTAAAATTTAGTTCTAGTTTTGAAGACTTCACTTTTTCAGGCCTCTGTCAGGTGGAAATGCTGAGATAGCATCCCAAGCCAAGTAAAGGTTAGTTTGATAGGGTGAAAAGACACCACATATGCAAATCATGGCAAACTGCCCCCATACTGACCTACCTTTACTGGTTACTGGCAGGATGTTGGCAAATTGTGTTACCTCTTAGTCTTGATTTCCTCATATGTAAAATGGGGATCTCAGTATTATTTTACATTATTGTATACCAATTTATTCTTTGAGTGCATCTTAGGAGAGTGTCTCCCTTAACAACATTGTTGGAAGACTGAGTTATACATGAAGCACTCTCCTGTTGTCACAGGAAAGCTGGGAGCTGAAACTCCAAAACTCAGTTTTTGTGTTCCAATGAAAGAAAATTTAATGTCAGACACCAAAAGTCATGCAAGAGAACTTTATTATAAATGAAAGAGAGGTGAAAGTAAAGTAAAAGCAAAATAAGGCTCAAGTAGCACTCTTGAGAGAGAGAGTGGGTCATCTCTTCACATGGCTTTCGTTGGTCTGAGACTTCATTGTATACATGGTGCTGGGGTGTGAACTCATGTTCTTGCGCATGCCAGGCAAGTGCCTTAACTGCTGAGCCACTGCTTCAGCTGAGAGTGGGTCATCTCTGAGTAGAGAACGACAAAGGAGACAGCACTGTCTCCAAATTTATTACTGTTTTATGGTTGATTTGAAAATTAGGGTCCTTTTTCAGCTGTCTTCCCCCATCAGGTGTTCAACTCCTCCTTCATGTCAGGTGGTGGAGTTTTTGAACTTTGTTGGTCCTCTCTGAAACTGTGGTAGTGGCCATCCTATTTAGGGGGCTTCATCTATAAGTCAATCCTATGTTAATGTGGGCATTGGGGTCAATAGCCGTCAGAAGTTATATCTGTGGGGCTATGTTACTAAACAATACCCCCTTCTGAGCTAGTAGGAGACACCTGGCACCAGTAGCTTTTAGTTTCATCTCAACTTTTATGAGTCCTGTCAAGAGATAGTCCCATAGATCCTTTTTTTTCTTGAGGCATCCCCCTCCCCAGTATCTCTTTTGCTTTTGTTTATCTTTAACTTTTGTGTACTAATGTTTCATTTACTTACCTGCCTTGGCAGTGACTTAGAGAAAATTCCAAGGGTAAACCTGTGGCCTTGTCAAGCATTTCACTGCTCATTTCTACTACCTAACACTGTCTGCTGTGCAGTAGGCACTCAACCAATGTGGTAGCCTCCTCCACTCTCCTTCTCCTGACTAGAGACAGGTGAACTCTAACCTACACTTGAATACAGGTGAGATTTATGGCTTTCATGTATATTCTGAAAAGCAGACCCAGAAAAGTTTCAACTGTTCTCATGCTTCAGAATGATGCGTGAGCTTATATGTACTTCCACCACTGCTGTCCTTCCCAAACCACTGCAAGGCTTCTCCTCCATCTTAGGCCACATTGTTAACCTGTGTTCTGGGGCCAGGCTCTGTGAAAGGAGTTCACCCACCTTGAGTGTTTTCTTGCTGGAAAAGGTCTGCATTCCTACATTTGCATGATAGGATCTCTGGCCATTTAACATCCAGCTTCCTGCTCCAATTCACTGCTTCAGCCTTAGCTATTGAAGTGAGTCTTTGAAAAAATTTGGGAGTGGAGAGATATTGAAAATAGGTTTATTATTTTGGGGTGCCAAAATGCAAATTGACTATTTTGAAAAGAGTTTATTATAGTTTTATCCTCTTAACATGTCTTTGGCATTATTAGCTTTTAAAATGTCTTTAAATTTGGAAGAATTTACTTTAAAATTTTAACTTGATCATGCACGTTACCTCTTTTGCAAACATTGTACAAATTTGCTGAACAATTTAATACCTAGATTTTTCTCCTTTCAGCTCCTTCCTGCACACAGATTTCATAGAAAAGATAGCTTATTGCAAAGCATAGAAAAATTATATGAATCATTTAGACACCAGTAAATAGCAAAGGAATTTAGTTTTATAAGGTTTTGGTCATTATAGAAAAAGAATAGTTCTTTACAGGCTAGGTCAGGGCTATTGTTTATGAAAGGTCCAGATTAGGCCAAGTATTGGCATTCTTTTTTTTTTTTTTTTTTTTAATTAAATGCCTTTTTTTTTTTTTTTTTTAAAGAGAGAGGGACAGCGAGAGAGACAGAGAAAGACAGAAACAACTTTATTTAGTTTTTCACATGGCCTCAGTTGCTCCAACACTTAGTTGTGTACGTGGTGCTGGGGTTTGAACCCGGGTCCTTGTGCTTGCCAGGCAAGCGCCGAAACCACTGAGCCACCGCTCCAGCCCAAGTATTGCCATTCTTACTAGGCCAGAGTAAGAACTTTTGAAAGGAGTTGTTTTTTTTCTGTCACTCATTCATTCTTTGTTAAGTGAATTTTAAAAATATAATCAATCCGTTTGAATATTTCATTGATTATGCTGTGCAGGAGGCATGCTGAAATTGATTCAAGTTCCTTACCCTCAAGTGTGGATGTTTTTGGGGAATTAGTATCAATTTGCATTCCTGTACCCTAACCCTTAGAGATTCTGATTCATTACATCCAGGGTGAAAACCAGAAATCTAAATTTTAACAGACCACGAAAGTGGTGTTGATTCTGATGGAAGCTTTCTCCTTTTTTTGGTCAGTGTTTTTCCAGCATTGGTGTATGTGTGTATACATCATGTTGACTCCTTGGAGAACAATTGTCATCTCTGTCCAGCATTTATTCCTTCATGAACAAATGTATGAATAAATCCAATCCCAAGCCCATTCCCTGCTTTTAACAAGTGGACTTATCTTCCTGTTATTTTTTAAAATACATAAGTATGGTCTCTTGGGCTAAATTTATATATATATATATATATATATATATATATATATATATATATATATATATATTTGCATACTGTTCCTTAATTTGATGCTTTTCTCTACTTTTGGTATAAATCCAATTTAGTCTAAAAGAGTAGTTTGAGCAATTAGATTAAGGCTCCTCTTTACAGAAATGGCCTGTTGAGCCCTGTGAACTCCTTAGAATTCTTAGGGTATCAAGATGCTTCTTTTCTTTACCACCACCTTCTTATGTTAATAAGTATATTTGGTGGATGAGTTCAGGATAGGAAGATGAGAAGGTTGGATTTATTAAGAGTACGTTTTATTAAACTGATTTGCTGTTATTTTTCTAAACTGTACATATATATAAATAGCCAGGGGAATAATTTAATAATTGATCTCCATTCATAGAAGCCTCCTTGAACCCTCTCCAGGCTGGGCTAAGTGCCTCACACTCTGGGGCTCTCCACATACCTTGTAGGAATCAGGCCTCGGCCTCTGTCACCTGGGAGAATATAAGTGCATGGTCTGTCAGCATTTGGGGGCAGGAACTAAGGTTTTCATCTCAGTCTCATGTCAAGAATAGAGTCAGATAGTTCATAAACATTTGTTAGGTAAATTAACACCCACTTTCCAAATGACTATTAAAGCAGAATTCCTTTATTTTCTGTAATATAGTTCATAAAATCCTCCTCTTTATAAATATGAAAACGTTAATTTTCTATGACTGCTTTTGAGAACTATAAGTTCAATTGCAATCATTATTTCAAAGTTGAAGATAAAAAATTTAATAGTATTTATATTGTTATTCTTATTTATTTATTTTAGTTAAAAGAAATACTGATATTAAATAGCCCATCATGCCAGATAATTATCGCTCCTCCTCTTCAGGCTCTGGAAGGGGAACATTTGAAGATGCCTTTGAACAGAAAGAGCTTCATCTTTATTTTATTTTCTTCCCAGTGAGATCACAGAGATAAACCAAGTTAGAGCAACTCTCTTGAATAGCTAATGTGTCGCCTGGAGAAAGAGAAAATTATTTTCTGCCCTTCATGTTGATGTGTATAGAACATGTGTTCTGAGTAGCTGCTATTTTCACTGCCTCTTTTTCCAGTTGAGGTGCAACATAAACTATTTTAATTAATATTGTGTCACCAAAAGGGATTGAAATAGCCAATTGAATTCTGCCAAGATAGAGTCTTTTGATGAAAACATATCTTTATTGATTGTGGATGAAGAAAATCATTCTTAAAATGAAATCCAGAGAAAAATCATATCCCTCAGAGAACATTTCTGAGTGGCAGGCTGAGATTAACATCATAAAATTGAATTTGTGCTGCAAGCCTTTGATATAATCAGCAGCTGGGAGATGGTGTTGCCCTTGCTGTGCTCCCTCTGATTGTGGTGAATTATGTGTGGAATGAAATAAGTGTTTCTGGTGTCCCACCTCCAAGAAATATAAACAAGGTATTGCTAGATAGTTTCTTGCTAGTTAGAATGGGGTGGATCGATTCTAGGCCTCTAAGGTTCTCATATACCCATGAACTTTAGGATCTGGCCATTTGCTTATGCCCCAGGGACAAAATTTCTTGATACCATTGGATAGAGCTTTCTTTGGTCAGTAGAAATCTAGTATAGAAGAGACAAAAGGGATCCCCCTTACCTTAACTTGTTTCTGGAACAAGCAAGACTAGGAATATTGCCTGGTCTCTCTTGGTCTATAGGCCCAGTCAAGCCCTTCTGTGTCTCCCTCAGCTTCCTCTTGTGACACACACTGGGTTGAAATCATCTCAGAGTAGAAATCTCACTTTGCATGATGACTCTTGCTCCATGACCCCAGTGTTACAATGGGCTTTATACTATTTTTGTATTATGTCCTAATGTTTGAGAACTTTCCTGCCCAAGCATGTGCTCCCACCTGTGTAGTTAATGGGTTTTGTAGAATAAGTAAAGAAAAAGTACTTATGGGCTCACCCACAGACTTAAGAGTGGATTGACACCTTAACCACACTGTGGTTAAACCTAAATTGTATTTGTTTTGCTTTGTTTAATTTTCTTTAAAGAAATAGGTGGGCTAGCTTGCCCACATGAGCTCTGAACAGGTGATGGTGTCATTATGATGGCACTGTCCCTTTCAGGCCTTTGGAGAAGTATGCAGAGCCTCAAAGTCAGACATGTCCTAAGATGTAATTAATCCTAGCCAAGGGATTCAGATTTACCCAGCCTTCTTCTTCTAATAATACTGATGTTGGGTGTGCAGAGTAAGTGAGAAATGCATGACAAAGCCCCAGCACAGCGTCTAGAGCACAATTGGTGTTTGGTAAACATCTTTGAGTGGAATTTGTTAACCAAATGCCTTACTCAGAAAGAGAAGAAATCAATGAAGACAGAGGTGGGGATGTGCTCTGAAATAAGGAAAGATGTGAAGAGTGAGGACCAGGGAAAATTCTGAGAATTAAAGAGGTGAGGTAAGGAAATACGAGAAGGAACTGAAGCTTATCTTGACTTGGACAGAAAATCCATGAAGATAAGAATGGCTGTAAGTGGTTCACCTGCTGTGTCTGGAACTAGTGCCAGAATGGGCTGGAAGTCCTAGAAAATATTGTTTTAAAAAATTAGTATCCTAGTAAGGCTGAGATTCTTTTGGATTATGACCCTCAGAGCCTATACTTCCTCTACCTCTACCAAATACCATGGGATTCTGCTTTCATAAGCCTATGGTGCAAGGGATGGGATGAAAGGCTTTCCTAATTGATGAGCAGAACCAGAATGCACTGGAATCAGGGGCTTTATGGAGGCTTCCCCAGACAGGCTTCCCACTCACAGGCCCATAGTCCCGCCCCTGGGAGTTCCACCACCTGCTCCAGGAGGAAAGAAGGCGGAAATAATGAGTGTGGACCAACTCCCAGTGTCACTTTTGCTGGAGTTGAGAGAAGAGATGTGTGTATCAGGGCTGACGAAGGATAACTGACCCCTGGAAAAAAACAATTTTTCTAAGAGAATCCAAAGTGTAAGGAATGAGTCACTGAGGACTATGGGAGTGAGGCCCCCTGCTGTTGTACCTCAGGAATACTCTTGCCAGCCAACCTGCCATAGGCCATTTACATGTATAGGGCTTGGCTCAGAGTTGTGAACCTTTCATTTAGTAGGACCTTATAAATACTTGTTGATGAAGAAATGAATATATTCTTAGGAAAACTATAGCATAGTGGAAAGGAGATTTATTATACACGAGAACAGAATTTTGTATATGAACAACTGAAATTCAGATTAAATATATTTCAGGAGTACACAAAGAGATAGATCTAACTTCTGACTACAATGAAACAAAATTTGTCAGATAATATGCTAGTTTTCTAGAACTGTACAACATACTACCACAAATTGAGTGCCTTAAACAACAACAATATATTGTCTCAAAATTTTGGAGGCTAGAAGTCCAAAATCAAAGAATCTTAACAGTTGGTTCCTTCTGGGGACTGTGAGAACAAATTTGTTCATGGTCCTACCTTACCTCCTTTTGGTTTTCTTGCAGTCCTACCTCCTACCATCCCACCCCCTGATATTGAACCCAGAAAGTTCTACCACTAAGCTACAGCCCCAGCCCTTTTTGTTTTTGGAGACAGTGTCTTGCTAAGTTGCCAAAGCTGGTCTCAAATTTGTAATCCTCCTGCCTCAGCTTCCTGAATAGTTGATAATATTTCATGTTCCTCGGCTTACAGAAGTATTAACCCTGATCTCTGCCTTCAACTGTACATGGATTTCTCTCTCTATTGCATCTGTCTCCAAATTTCCCCCATTTTATATGAACACCAGTCATACTGAGTTAGGAGGAGCCCACCCTCATTCATTAATGGTCTTATCTTTTGTCTGCAATGAAGTGTATTTCCAAAAAAGATCATATTCCGAAGCACTTGCAGCTAAAACTCCAACATATAAGTTTTGGGATGGGTTCAATTCAACCCATAACAGATAAGACTATGGTAGCTATTTTAAGTTATTTTTTAAAGGTTTAAGGTATTTTTGACTTGACAATAAGATACCTTTGAAGTCTTGTCTTCATCTCCTACTTAATTGGCTTAATAGGATGGGTTTACTCTAAATTATAAAAAATAAAATAAAGGTTTATAAATGACAAGGTTCCCCTTATCTTAGTTCTATTTACTTCAGCGGAATTTCTGTATAAATTTTGTGATTTAAAAAGCTTTCTAATTGGGGTTGGAGTGGTAGCTCGGCAGTTACGGTGCTTGCCTGGCATGCGCAAGAACACTGGTTCAAACCCCAGCACATATACAACTAAGTGTCAGAGCAACGAAAGCCATGTGAAAAACTCAATAAAAATTGATATTCCCTCTCTCGCTCTGTCCCTCTCTCTCTCTCTCTTTTTTAAAAAAGTCTTCCAATAATAGCATCTAATATTTATTGAATGCTTACTATTTAATGATCTCTGTGGATTATCTAACTTGACTCTCATCAATCCTTAGACTGATGCTATTTATCCTTATTTTATTGATAAGGAACCCAACACACTGTTGTAAAATAACTTTTGCAAAGACATGCAGTAGAATAGTTGACTTTTCAGTCCAGGCTGGTTGCCCCCCACCCCGGGTGTAACCCAAGGCTCATTCTGCCTCCCCTCTCTTTCCAGGTGAGGTTGATATTACTCCCGCTTTATGGAGGAAGAGAACAAAGTTTAAAGTAACTGGGTTACAAAACCAGCACGTGTGTAAAATGTGAGATTTAAGCTTAGATGTCATCTCCCAAGGGAGATCCTGTCCCCATTTGGTTTCAGGTGCTATTTTTTCTTCCAGGTACTTTTGCCTTTGCTTTACCACAGCATCTGTCACTCTGTCACACTGTGGGTGACTCTGGGTGTGCCTGTCTCCTCAGGCACAGGTGAGCTCCCTTAGGTTCATGACCCTTTCTGGTCAATATCCTTATAAAGTCTCTGGCACAGTGTAGGTACTCAGTAAATAGTTTGTTAAGTAAATGTATGTAAGTAAAGGTATAGAGGCCAAAGTGAAGAGCGATCAGTTGAAGACCAAAGAATTGAGGGTTAATAAAGAGAGTAACTGAGGAGATAAAAGATGAAATCTGGAATAAAGGTAAAAATTAGTATGGCTATATTTAAAAGCATAAACAAAAGGAAAAGATTTGGAATGTTGAAGTCATGAGAAGAAGCTCATGTCTGAGTGGCTCAATTTGCTTAATAACTGAAAGAAAGGTTCACCAAAGAATATTGGGGTTCATGGAATGCAAGTTGGTTGGGGTAGAGTTTTTCATGGATTTGACTATGACAAAGAATTACAGTCATGTTTCCCCTTGTGATTTTAGCTAGTACTCAGCAAGCATTAATGTTAATTAGACAAGTATTTATTTTAATGGGAATTTTGAAAAATATAACCAGCACATCAAATTTCATAATTTTATGAACCTTCATATATCCAAAGGAGGTACTTATTTATATAACTTCAATTATTATTTCAAAAAACTTTATAAAGAGAAGTGTAGCAGCTATAGCAGTGGCTCAGCGGTTAAAGCGTTTGCCTGGCATGCATGAGTATGCAGGTTCAAACCTCAGCACCATGTACTCAACAGTGTTGGAGCTAGAAAAGCCACATGAAAAACTAAATAAAATTGACTCTCTCTCTTTCTCCTTCTCTCTTTAAATAACAAAAGGGAGAGAGAGAGAGAAAAGTTTAGGGGCTGGAGTGGTGGCTCAGTGGTTAAGGCACTTGCCTGCTAAGTGTGAGGATGTGTGTTCAAACCCCAGCACCACATACACAACAATGTGTTGGAGGCACATGCAAAACTAAATTAAAAAAAGAAGTTTATTTTGCTCACACTCTAGAGATTCAAGGACCCTGGCATCAGATCAGTTCTGGATGGTGGGGTGTGTGTGCCTGGGGGAGATCCCATGCACAAACAGGAAACTAAAGCAACTTGTTTTTACATAGGTTAGTTTAATGATTAAAGTGCATTAACTTAAAGAAATATATTAAGAACACAGCTTTCCAGATTGTCCGTGGACATGGAGAAAATATATTACTCAAGACTGAAAATGAGTTTACAGAACTCTCTCACACACAAAAAAACAATTGCTTTGCCAATTAACACAAATACTTGAGTTAAAACTAACCACAAGATGACTCAGTTGTGAACACTTTGAGGGCAGGGAATCTGTTTTTTACTCTTTGTGTTCTTTGCAGCCCAACCCAATAGCTTGCATCTATCTGTTTAGTTCTGAATATATATTTGTTGACTGTAATTAAGACTGGACTCGTAAAGTCAAAACAAAACAACCCCTCATAAAGCCTAAAACCTTGAGGTTTTAAAAAAGATACACCCAGAAAAATTTGTATTGTTTTCATATTTTCCTTTGCACCCTGATGCTCAATTCTTTAACAACAACGGTAAATGGAACTCTTGACCTTAACTGGATTGTATTAGCTCTGTTGCATTGCAACTTAGTAAGTCAGCTCAGGAAGTTTCAAGGTAGTTCTTTATGAAAAGCTCTGAGTCACAGGCTGGGAAATCTGTGTGCTGCAGTGGGATCTTCATCTGTATCATGATAAGGGTGTGATTTCTTGGCTGGCCTGTTTTATACATGTTCCAGATCATGACTATTTGCAGTTCAGAGATTACTTTGCATATATATTTAATTCCTCCCTTGATCTCTGGGTTATTTTAACATTGACTTTACCCACCAAGGTATTCCGTATCTAAACATAATTTCCTAAAGTTTCCTAAGTAACAGTTAATCCCTCGACAATAATATATTTTGAAGAGTCTGACTTTGAAGTTGGTTAGGGGTTAATTCTGAAGTGTTCATGCTTCAGTGGGTAGACCAGAGAGAATTTTATGTGCTATTCAAATATGCCTCAGGCAGCCTGTGACTTAGTAGAAACACTGTTTTCATTTTTCTAAGGAATGATAGGATCATAGTCTTGGATAAAATAAGTTTTGCTTCAGGAAGCATGTGCAAACAGGTCTTAGGGGACAGGGCTTCTGCTAGGAACTGTTTAGGAACCTCAAAATCCCCATGGACTCCAGCCGCTGCTGTCTGCACATTTCCATGTGGTCGAAGGAGTTCTCACCCTGGCTTACACAGATCCAGTTACTTTCTTCAGTTTACTTTTGCTCCTTGTTTCTTTATGGAGCTCTACTTTGCCCTCTCCAAGCCTATTGTCATTTAATAGCTAGCTGTGTGACATTGTCCATGCTGCTTGGCTCTGCTCTCCAGTCTCTCTGTTGTTTCAAGTTTATGAAGTTGAATTTACACACAACATACTGCACCCATTTAGAGTGTGTAATCCAATGTATTTTAATTCCTAAACTCTTTTACTCTCCACCTAAACTCAAAATTTAAAAGTGAAGTGCCTCTGTCCTCAAGAGGACCCCGTTATCTGTTTTGAAGAAAAGAATCTGGAAGCCATCTAATTTTGTCTCTCTCAGTGGTTGAGAGTGGGCAGGATTGAAGAAAGTGGGCGGGATTCTTCTCCACTTAAGTCATGGCGTTCAGAGAGGTCACACAGTTGTAGGGGTTAGATTTGAACTTCAAACCCACCTCTGCTTTATCCCAAAGTTCAATTATTAATGGCTACACTAGTTTTAATTTCCTCATAGATGTTTACTTTCAGCAGGTTGTTTTGAATGTTCATGCCTTGTAACCGGGCAATTTATCCTTTGTATTTTCTGGTTGACTGTCATTGGCCAAAATATTCTAGATCTGTCACTGTATGAAGGTAGCAAGGCAGAGACTTGGGTGTGTCCCTGAACAAAGGTAATTACAACAAGGTTAAAAATACCAGTGTTCTGGAGACATCAGCCACGAAACCACATTTGCATCATCCTTATAATTCTGCTGGCCTCAGACAAGTCACAAAGGTAAAAACAAATTGTTAAGGGAACAAGATGAAGGTGGGCAGGAGGACAGAAGCTTTCACGGTGTGCCCTCCTTTCCTGGCCTTGCTGGCTCCTGTGTTTATGGAGAAAGCACCGGGAAGTGCTCGCCCAGCTTTTAAAGCAATGGCGGCTATGTTGGAGTCTGGATGAGTAACAGGTTTTGTTGTTGTTTTGCCTGATGTTTCTGTTTGTTTGTTTTAATAACAATGGAATTTTCTTTGAAAATTCATGAAAATTCATGAAGGCTTTCTGGTGGAGGAGAATGGGTCATCTTTATCATGGTGTGCAGGGGTCATGCTCTGGATGGCTTGTTAGGAGACCTGGTTCTGGTTCCGGCTCAATCACTCTTTTTCTGGGTTACCTAGACCTTGTAATCAACTTTCCTGGACCTTCATTTCCCCATCTGTAGGAGGAAGAGGTGATTGTGATCTCAAGGCTCCTTTTTTCTTTAGGCTAAGGTTACAAGAGGCACTAAGATGCCTACAGGACCCAATTATGATTTGAATTTCAAATAAACAAATATTTTTATAAGCTTGTTCTGGGCAATAAACAATAATGAAAGGGTATTTTTGTTTGTTTATTTTTTGGTTTTGGTGGTGGTATTGTTGTTTTCTAGTGTAAGCATGTCCGAAAATTTGCACAGGACATACTTACATGGAAAAAATTAGTTTTTTATATGAATTTCATATTTAACTGATATCTTGTATTTTTATTTACTAAATCTGTTAGCCCTAATTTGTTAGTGCTGTTGATTTAAAAACCATCAGAGTTTAAAAGTAATATAACAAGTTGTACATTTGTCATGGCCCAGTATTGTAGCCACAAATGTTATACCCACAGTAGTTCTGAGAAAAGAAACTGTAATGACAACATCGTAAAAGTAAAGGAAACAGGGGCTGGAGCAGTGGCTCAGTTACAGCACTTGCCTGGCATGTGCAAGTACACGGTTCAAACCCCAGCACTCACGTACACAGCGATGTCTCAGAGCAACGAAAGCCACATGAAAAACTAAGTAAAGTTGATTCTGTCTTTCTCTCTCGCTCTCTCTCTGTCCCTCTCTCTTAAAAAAAAAAAAAAAAAAAAAAGGAAATGATCTCCCACTAGAGAAGGTATTGCTAGAAAATAATCTGTCCATGGAGGAGAACTGTGGGGATCCGCTGCCCTGTCGCTCATTCAGTAGCACTTTTGAGAGAGGAATAATGATATGAGTTTCTGTATAGAATTCTTTATCCTCTCAGAAATTCTCCAAGGTAAATATTTCCCCATTTTGTACATGAAAAAAAAAGTAGCTTGAAGAATATTTTCTAGCTACTAATATAGAGGAGGGAAAGACCAAGATTTATCTGACTCATTCTATTTTCTTCATAAGAAAGTGTACCTTGAATTACCGTAATAGAGATGGTGATGTGCTAGAATCAGTCTAAGGATCCACCAAGAATCCCAAACCTTATATTTCCATCCATTTTGGTGAGAACAAAGAGAGAAATTGCAGTGGTTACTTCCCCCAGAATATAAGTCTACCAGAACGAGTGGACTATCTGGTCCTACAAAAGTCACATCAACTTTTCTGCTTCCTTATCAGCAAAATAAGGATTAACTTTATACTCCTCCCCACTCTCTATGTTGAATACAGTCACTTCAGAAATATTTAGCGGCTGGGTGTGGTGGCACATGTTTGTAATCCCAGCTCAGGAGGCTGAGACAGGAGGATTACAATATCAAAGCAAGCCTCAATAACTCAACAAAGCCCTAAGCATTTTATTTTATTTTATTTTATTTTACTTTTTAAAGAGAGAGGGGGAGAGAGAGAGAGAAAGAAGAGAGAGAGAGAGAAACAATTTTATTTTTTTGTTTTCATGTGGCTTTTGTTGCTCTGAGACCTCGCTGTGTTATGCGGTGCTGGGGTTTGAACTCAAGTACTTTCGCATACCAGGCAAGCACCATAATCGCTGAGCCCCTGCTCTAGCATTTTAACAAGACCCTGTCTCAAAATAAAAAATTTAACAAAGGGCTAGAGATGTAGTTCAGTGGTTAAGCACCCCTGGGTTCAATCTCCAGTACCAACAAAAAGAAAAAAAAATAAAGAAATATCTAGTGAATTTCACCCCGTGGCCAGCAGTATGCTAGGGACCTAGTGATGGAAGTGAGCAGACATATCCGGTTTGCCAGATGTACCTTACAGCTTTGCAAGGCTATTCCTCCCTGATGACTGAGCCCTGTGGGTTTAGAAGTTAATCAGGAAATTCTTACTGTTAAGTAGGTAGACTGTTACTATTTCAGCTATAAAACATGCAATTTTAAACATTTTCACTTTAGATCAGAGCACTTTGGGAGCCCCTTGACACTCCTCCTGCAGGTCTGTAGCAGTCAGCAGTCTCACCCTACCCTGTCACCAGGAGGCCTATTGTCAGGAACAGATATGGTTTTACAAACTCTGTAATGATGTGAGCCCTGGATAGTTTTAAATCATTTATGTTCCTTGTCAAGTTTTACTTAATTCTGTGCTTCCCATCCTTCACATCAAAGCAGACATAGAAACATGGAAAATAATTATTTTTATACATAAAGGGTTGAAAATTTCAATTTCTCACACACCTTTATATAAACTATTCATGGCACATTATGTGCCATGGAACACTGCCCAGAAGCTCCAACTTATTTAAAATGTTATCACAGTAGACCACTGTGGTTGACGTCCTGTTTCAGTGAGACTGAGAACTGTGAATTCTGCAGATTTAACACCATCAGAAGGTGGATGGCCCTCCCTCTGATAAAGATTATTTTACAGAGCGTTGAGCTGTCACTAGTGCTACTGTTAGGAAATTCAAGCATGTCACAAATAAAATTTGGTCTTCTTGGACACGTACCTAAATTTTAACCTATATTTAAATATTTGATATTTTCAAAGTAAATTTAATATTATTTTTATTTGTTATATATAAATTGCATTTCTCTTTATATACAATTAAACTACAGCAAAATGAGCTTTACAATATACTTTTAAATATTTAGATATAAAATATGTTTTCCTTCAAGCTTTTTTTTTTTCATTGCACCATGGAGAAATGATAACATTTTACATACACATAGGTATGTGAAAGAGGTTTCTAGAGACTATATATTATTAAGGAAAGGAGCAAAAAATCAAAAGGGGAAGGCTGATGAAATGTCAGTCATTTTCTGTAGGTTCCCACAGCTCCTGTACACATCTGAGCACTAGTTACATGGTCTAAAGCATCTTAGGGAGAAAGAGTGGGATATGTATAAACGCAACTATGTAACTAGTGGGTAATTTGTTTCCGTGGTATTCTGCCTACAGATGAGCCTTTTTTTGGGGTGGGGGGAGAGAGACAGAGAGAATCAATTTTCATTGAGTTTTTCACATGGTTTTCATTGCTCCAACACTTAGTTGTGTACATGGGTGCTGGGGTTTGAACCCGTGTACTTGCACATGATGGGCAAGCCGGCGGAGACACTGCTCCAGCCCAGATGGAAGCCTTTTGAAGGCCATTCATCCTCTCATTTGAGAGCAATTATAGTATGTAAGTAAACTGCAGTAAATATTTGTGGAGAAATTATTTGAAAGTCACATAAGAGAACAGATCTTTATGTGTATTTTTGCATATTCATATACTAATTCAATAGCTATGTTGACTATATAAGATACTGATTAAATTGCTTATAAATAGTATGTAATATCAAATCTCACATGTTGTACTTAATACTGTGAATGGAGATCCACAAGGAGGGAAAGTTATTTATCAAGGATTTTTCTCTCCTTCTGAGTCTATGCCTCTTTTTTAGTGTCTGCTTTTTCTTTCTTTCTTTCTCCAATGGAAGTATTTGATTTAAATTGCATTTAAGTAGACAAGATTTAGGAATTATTGAAGGGTAAACATCTATCCATAAGCTGTTTCAGACATTCCAAAATATTATTCAGTCACTTGAATTTGAGGTACAATAATTATAAATTGAGAGCAGTAAAATAGAGGTGTGTAATCACTTACCAAAGGGTTTAAAACTTGTCTAGACACATAATTATTTGAAACAGAACAGGTATTCTTCTGTCAGAGACTTAAGTTTCTCCTCCATACTGCAGAGATTTTGTCTAAGAGATTCTACAATAAAAATTGTTTTTCTTGTTCAGTTTATTTTTGATTAGAGATGTCTGGAGAATTATGTGAGGTCTCAGAATACATGGATTTATTGTCACCTCTTGAAGTACTGACTTCCTGGAGTTACTTTTTAAAAATTGATTGCAAAAAAATAAATAAAATAAATTATAATAAACAAAAACCATCTGAAAAAGTCACTTCTGAGAGGTGCAACATTTTAATCATTCTTTATTCCTCCTGTGTATTTCACTAGTCTCTCAGAACCTCAGAATCAGACAAGATCTTAAGAGTTATCTACAGTGCATTTCTCATCATAAACTCATTTCTTGCAAGTGAAAGGGATGAGATTCATGATCCCCAACACCACTCTTGATCCAAATTCTAGAGTTATGGGAGATAATGTGAGTGAGAAGTTGCAAGGTAGCAGAAGGACAGCCTAGGTTATACATTGATACTCGTCTGTCTTTATTTATGTCATTGAATTTTTTCCTCATAAGAATGCTGAGATGTGGGCAGGGCAGGTGATAGCATTCTCACTTTATTACTTACTGTCTTTATGGTGTGGTAATAAAGGTAAAAAAGTGCTAAAAGTAGCCCTAGAACTAGGCCTCCCAATTCAAAGAGTGTTTTCATTATGCTTAGTAATCTGAACTGTTCGAGATGAATTCTGGTTGGGATCTGATTTCTTCTGGGTTTTCTTTAGTGTGTTTTGTTTTCTCATTTGATTGTGTTAGAAATCAAGTTTCTTTGAAGGGTTTTGATCTCTGAAATGTTTTGATTTATTTGATTTTCTAAGCTCCAAATGCCTTGTATTTTGCTAGATACTTTAAACATTTATAAATAATTAAATGTTTATTACAACTGAACCGTTAAACTTCATTCATTCATTTGTTCAGCAAGCGGTAAGTTTCTGAGGACCTGTTGGTGCTTATCCCTGTTCCCCGTTCTATAAAATATAGCAGTAGTCAAATGAGACAGAAGTATGAGAATAAAGTGCAAGTGTATGGGTAAAAATGTTTGATCTATGGATAATAGTTGCTATTTTCCTGAAGAGTGGAAACTAAGATAAAAATAACAGTAGCAATGTGTTAACTACTACTCTCTGCCCTAGACTGCATGCATACCGCCATTGCATTCTCACAGCAGCCCTGACATAGCAATCACTATCATTCCCATGCTATAGATGAGGAAACTGAAGCTGGCAGGGATTAAGTGTCTCAGATCTAAATCTAGAATGATTTAACATTCACACACTTAATCTCTTTTCTCAGATACAGAGCTTAAATAAAATAAAGAAAATAATTTATTCAGCCAATATTTATTTTCCTGTCGTCGAAGCACTCTGCTTCAGGCATGGCAGAGAATATAGCAATGATTAAGAAATGCTTCTCAGGGATGGAGCAGTGGCTCAGAGGTTCAAGTGCTTGTCTGGCATGTGCAAGGACCAAGGTTCAAACCCCAGCACAACATACACTACTAAGTGCTGGAGAAACAAAGGCCAGATGAAATAGTAAGTAAAACTGATTCTCTCTTTCTCCCTCTCTCTCTCTCCCTCTCTCTCTCACACACACACACACTCTCTCTCTCTCTCTGAAAGAAAGAAAGAAAGAAATTGTTCTCATGTTTCACAAAGGATGTACAATGAAGAAACATCAAGATCAACTTGGTTGAGAGAATATGTATTAAGTGCCCCGTGTGGGCCAGGCTCTATAGAAAGGCCTGGTTTCTGTTCTTGTGAAATCGCATCATTCCATTAGGGAGACATCAATGTGGAGAAGATAATTTTGAGGAGAGGCAAAGCATGAATAATGCAGATGGTCAGTTATTGTGTAGACAGTGTTGCAGTGATTCAAGTAAGGGAAGCTAATTTTCCAGAGAAAGAGGAAATAATACACCTTAGGAATGACCTTAAGTATAATGTTAATTGCTACAAATATACTAATTCCCTGGTAAATATTGCCCTGAATTTTTCTCTCCTATAGTTGTACCTAACAGGCATGGTATATTTCCTTGACTAGTTTCCTAAGGAAAGCTTGAAAGGTGGCAGGTGAGTCTTTGGATAAGAGCCAAAAGTGCATAGTGCCCATAAATAGAAATTCCCAGTTTCCTTTGGAGCCTCGTGACCATGAGCACTCCCATTTTTACCACTTCCCAGTGCCCAGAAACACACATTAGCTAAGCCAAGAGTGAAGGTCAAAATCTAAATGAGTTTTGAGTGGCAACTTGTAGGAATACTGGACGTGTGTGCTGAAGTGTAAAAGTCAGGAGTGGTTTTTTCTCAGTAGCTGGTGTTAAGACTCTGCATAGGGGCCCTTTGCACTAGCAGTTCTGAAGTCTTCACTGATATCCCATTTACCTGTTCTTCACCAGAGTGAGTTTATTCCCCCAAAGTGGTTTTTCCTTACAAAGGAAATATTATCTAACTCTTTGTCTAATTTTTGCAGCTACTACTTTTCTGCTTCCTGTCCTCTTGAACAGAGTGTATTGGGCATCTATCTTATCTTTTATTCAGCCAGGTAACTGCCCTGGGCTGGCAAACTGAGGAGTCAGAGATTTCAGGTCAGTTTGCTGTTACATGAAGAACCCCAGGATTACCAGATCTTGCAGCTCTAATGCCAGCTTTTTGGGGTTTGGGGGTCTCCTTTGACCTCATGTGGTTTTCTTGTTTTTTTGAGCTTGTTTCTGTTGGAAATCACTGTTTTCCAAATTTGTGCTTCTTCCCCTCTGCCTCTCTTATCTGTTGATTTTAATATATGAGCTGGTTAATGAGCTGACGCTTTCCTTAGGAGAATTTGTGTAGGTTTGTCCTAGTTTTCATTAATAAAAAAGTATTTCCTAGTTTTCCAAGATGATACCACAAATAAAAGTTTTTGCTAATCTCAGTTTGTATAGCTTATATATGTAGTTTTATATATTTTATCTATTTTTAGTGACTATAGATGCATTTGTGTTTCTATTTTATGTTCATTCAGTTTTCACACAAAATTACTTAAGTTCAAGTTTTGATATTAAATTATTAAATTTACTAAAATATCTTTTATACCCATTTTCTATTTGTATTATTTTTCTGATGTCTTTAATTGCTTATTTACCAAATTTCTCATAGAATTTACTCACATTAGTTTTTCCAAGAACTTAATTTAATATGTAGATTGTTGTTTTTCATGAGATCCTGTCTGCCTTTTCTTCTGCATTCTTTGGATTTGCCCTGCCCTTTTTTATATAAAATTTTAATTTCAATGTTTAGCTTATTAATTTTTCATCATTTTCTTAATGAAAGTATTTAAGGATATAATTTCCCTTCTAATATGAAAAACTTAATCTGGCAAATTGTTTATTATTTAAGGTTTTTATTGCTTTTGGATTTTAATAATACATAATTTTATGATGTTTTCTTGGTTGCCCAATATTTGGAGAAGTAATATTCTGAATGTGTTCTGTGTGTGGTGAGGGGGTTGGTTGTGAAAGAAGCTATTTCGTGTTTTTATTTGTTTTTGTCAAGTGGGAATGCTTATATTAATCCTTTGGAATTTGCTTGTTCCATGGTCTAACATGGACAAAGTTTTATAAATGTTTTATGTATAATATAATTGAATGTGCTTTTTCAAATACCTGGATACAAGGATCTATTTATATCCATGATATTATAAATGTAAATTATTTGGTTCAACTGTTTTATCATCTTAATTTTTTGTCTGCTTTATTCATTACTGACAGAGACGTGTAAAATCTTTAGTAGTAAACTTATTAACTTTTCTTTTCAAATCACATAAGATATGTTTTCTAGATTTTGAGGCTCTGCTATTGGATACCTAGAGACTATCACACTAGTCTGGTGAATGATGTATTTAATTATTATATAGTGACTTTTGCCTGCTAGTAGTGAAATAGAACTTAATTTTTCCAGTATTTGGTCAGTTTTCTTTCCTTACTATTTACCTGGCATATACTTGTCCATCTCTTTATTCTTATCCTTTGTATGTTAATATATTAGGGAATTTTTGTAAATAGGATAAATTTTAATTGAGAATCTCTGTCTTTAACTCCCAAGTTGAATCAGTTTACTTGACATTTCTGACATGTTTGGTTGTAAATTTATTATCTCACTTTAAAGTTTCTATTTCCCATTCTGTATTTTATTTTTTCCCTTCTATTAGATTGGTAAGTTTTATCTCCTATTACCACCCCCTAGTTTTGGAAGGTATAGATAGATAGATAGAGATAGAGAGAGAGAGAGATTTTATTTAGTCTCCTCTCAAATGCTTGCCTTAAGAAAATTTAAGGATAACTAGCATCTCTGCTTTCTTCTCACACGTCCAGTATCATGAGAGTGATTTAACACAAGTTTCTCTTCTTCCTTATTACTATCTAAAATTTTAGACTCCCCCTTTCACCTCCTCCTCATTATCAGTATTGTTCTTTTACAAATGTGCTGAGGTTCTCTTGCATTCCTGATCTCTTTGCTCACCTCTGCATCTCATATTCCACTTCCTTCCTTCAGTTTTGATTTGCATGGTTTTACTCAAGTACATCCTTTTGCAATTCTTTTAGCAGGGTCTGTCCATGTTGTATTCTGTCAAGCCTTGTTTGTTGGGGACAATGTCCTTCTATTGCCCTCATAAAACTCTGTGATGACATTTACCCTTCAGTATTTTGAAAGCACTATTCCAGTAGCTCTTGCCCCTCATTTGCTGTGGAGAAACCTGCTGTGAACGCAGTTGCTCTTCAGCTTCTAGGTCGTTTCCTCTTATGTCTTTTATACTTTGCCTTAAGTACTTTGTATTCTCCTTAAGATGTGTTTCAGTGTCCTTTTTTTTTTTCATTTTATTCTATTTGAAAGCTTATTTTAACACTTGACTCTACATTTTCATTTTTTAATCAATTTTTTATTGAGTTTTTCACATGGCTTTTGTTGCTCTTGTACTTAGTTGTGTACATGGGTGCTGGGGTTTGAACCTGCGTCCTTAACGCATGCCGGGCAAGCATCGTAACTGCTGAGCCACCACTCCAGCTCCATAAATTTTCATATTTTTAATACATCCTAGGAAATTTTCTACCGTAAAATTTTCGATGTATGTTTTAAAACAACCTCAAACTTACACATAAGCAATATTATAGTACATGGAGCTATTCATGAAAACTGATTGTGATTTGCCTTCTGTTACATCTTCTTCTGAGAATAGTATGTATTTCATAGAGCAGAGATTTTCTCCCTCTGCAATCATAACAAACCCATGTAAAGTAGGAACTTAACATTTGTAGATTGCTACCAATCCATAGACCCCATTCAGGCTTTGCCAGTCATCCCACTGGTGTCTGTTACTGCTGAAGATTCCAGTCTAAGATTATGTGCTGCATTTAATTGTCATCTGGAGTCTCTGAGTTGGAGCAGTTTCTCCATTCTTTCTTTGACTTTTTTGACCTTGATGTGTTTGAAGGCTCCAGAACAGATGTTTTGTCAGTGTTCTTCAATCTTCATCCTGGACAGAACTCTCACAGAAGTGACTCTTCTCATTGCACCTTATCAGGGGACATGTGGAGTTGTCCCATTGCTGATGTTTCCTTTCACCGCTCGATCAAGGAGGTGGCTACACAAGCTTTCTACGCTACACATTTACTGTTTTCTCAACTTTGAAATTAATAATCACCTGCATGAACTCATGGTTTCCTATTTTATTCAAGGAGTTTAAATCTGTTACTAACATTCTTTATTTGATACTCCAATTATCCATGACTTGAGCCCTTTCAAGCAATCCTCATCCTTTTAATATATCCTCACACTTTGAGTATTTCCTTGGTTTAACAATCTGTTCCAGTATCTTCAGTTTCCCAAGAAACACTACATCCTTTAGTACAGGAAAATATTACAACGATGTCAAGAAGCTTTATTGCTTCCAGCATGCTGCTTCTTCCAGGTCTTCAGCAGAGACAGGATGTGTGTGTGTGTGTGTGTGTGTGTGTGTGTGTGTGTGTGTGTGTTTACATCTACTTCTATTTCACACCATTACCTCTAATTCCACCCCACATTACAGTGGGATCGTTCTGATTTTCTTCTTTTCCATGTTTCGAGTTCACTTTTCTAAAAAAAAAAAAAAAAAAGACATCTGATCCTGCTATAAGTAATCACTGTTAATTAATTGATCAAATACTTTATGTGTAACCACAGTGCTATTATTTCTGACACTTTGTCCTTGATGCGAATTGTCATACTTGATGATTGTAATACTTCACCAGTACCTGCAGAGACATCTGCTGCTCCCATGTGTAAATGTCCTGCTAATCCCAATGTGTCCCTTTACTGTGTCTGGTTATACTAATGGGCAATAGCTCTCCTTACTCCACCAGAGCTCTAATACAGGGTGCTGAATGTCCCCTAGTACACATGCTTTCCTATCCTCCTTGAGCTCCAACACTCCATGCCAGACCAATATAGGTGGATGCCCTTTTCACCCTTGCTGGACACTGACTCCCCAGTATCAGTGCCTTCTTACCTGAATGGACAGCACCATCCCTCTTTTGGGCTCTAGCACTGCATGCTGGATCTCCCTTCTCACCCTGCACAGGCTCTGTCTGCCCCCAGCCCCACTGGGGTACTTCCTTTGGGTCTTCACTCCTGTTAGGCTTGTGACACCCCATATGGAAGCACCTTGTAGGGTGAGCTACTTCCTCTCTCCTGGTTTCAGTTTTAACACCCACTAGCAGAAAGCCCTGGCACCTTTTCACTCTGCTGGGAGTTCTGTCAGTTCATGTGGGGTTCCCCGCATGTCTGAGCACACTGTTCACCCTCTGCAGGCTCTGACTCACGTGTCCTATCCAGATGCCCTGCTCACCCCATTCATCTGATGGTTTTAGACTGAATTACCCAGGAAGGGAATGGGTTCTATTGGGTCTGCTTCTTTAATATCTCTGGTAATCTTTATATTGTTGATATTTTTCCACTCAGCAATGTTTATTTCTCTACTACTCCTTGCTATATTCTAGGTGATTTCTTGAGAATTGTCCTTGAATGCGTTATTCTCCATTCATGAGTCTCTTCTGATTTATCCTCTTCATTGAGATTTGTTTTATTTAAATTATTATGTTTTATATCTATAAGTAGTATTTGTTTCTTTTAAAAGTCTACTTGTTTGTTTCTATAGGTTGTCTTTTTCTTAAGGTTTTTAATGTCTTCATTTTTTTTCTTCTTAATGACTTGTAATACTTTAATACTTCTTTTTTTTTTAAGAGAGAGGGACAGTGAGAGAGAGAGGGAGAGAGAGAGAGAGAATCAATTTTATTTCGTTTTCCCTGTGGCCTTCGTTGCTCCAATTCATTGTGTACGTGATGCTGGGATTTTAACTTGCATACTCGTGCATGTCAGGCAAGCACTGTAACCACTGAGCCACTGCTCCAGCCCCCATCTGTTCTTTTGCAGTAAATTTAGATCATTCTTTTATTAGTTCCTGGGGTACTTATCCCTCTGCTTGCTCATGGTTTATTATTTTCTTGGTTGTTTTGTAATTTGATTATGAATTTGAAATTTATTTGTTTCTATAGAAATCTTATTCAGTCATGGTTGTTGGAATGTCTTCCAGAATGCCTTTAAAAATACTCACAATTGATTTTTGTGGGACAAAAAAATTTATATTACCCTATTTGTTGAAAAAATCTTTTAAATTCTCTTTGAGTTTTCTTGGACCCATACATTACTTATGTGTATTTTTAAATCTTAAATATTTTGGAGTACCCCAGGTATCTCAAATTTCTTATTTAATGCCATTGTGGTCTAACGATAAACCTTGTATAACCATTTTTCTCAAAAAAATACACACAATTAAAATTATTGAAATATAATTGGCAAGTACTTGTATTTATTAAAGATGCAATTAAAGTATAAATTTTATAAGTTTCTGCATATGTATACACTAAGGAACACATTACCACAGTTAAAATAAGGAACCTATTTACCACCCTCTTTCCTGTTTGTACTTTCACTCTTTTATGTTCCTTCTTTCTGACCCCAGGCTGTCACTTACCTGTTTTCTGTTGCTGTATTTTCTGATTTGTATTTTCTAGAATTTTATACAAAGAGATCCATAACAATCATTCTATTTAGATGCTTTTATCACTCAACATAATTATTTTTAAATTCACATTGTACGAATGATTACGTCTTTTTTTTTTTTAATTGTAGAACAAAATCTCATTGTGTGGCTACACCACAACTTTTCCAGTTACCTACAATCTGACATTTAGATTACTTTCAGTTTTTGGCTGTGGCAAATAATGTTGCACATGTATCAGCCTTTGTATAAACACATGGTTTTTTCCTCCTAGGACCTCGGAGTGGCTTGCCTGGGTCATGCAGTAGATACATATCCTGGTTTTGTATATGGCCACCATCAATGTATGAGTTTCATTTGTTCTACATTCTTCTTGGCATTTGACATGGCCTTAAAATTTTTGGATTTTAGATATTCTAATATGTACAGAGTATATCTGATGAACCTTCCAGTATTATTGTTGACTTGGGAAAAATTATTAACTTTATTTTTCCTATGGAGTTTCTGTCATCATATATGATGTATTCTTACTCCACACGCATTTGTGGTTCAGGACTGGCACATTTTTCTTTGGAGATTCAAATAGTAAACTTCTTTATCTTCTAGCAGTAGTAGTGCAGATTTTTGGGTTCTTGTTTCTTGGAGCAAGGTTACCTCCAAATTAACACTCAAATTCCTTACCTAAAAAGCCACAGACTGACCCAACTCCAGGCCTGTTGGACTAGTTTTCAGATTCCTTCTCAGTTTTTACTCCTTGAGGTTTCCTAGACTTATTTGCAGTCTTCATCAAGAAGCAATAATATAAATATGTATATAATGTGTTTGAAGCAAAAGAGATCCAAATTCAGGTTACAGTGTTATTAAAACCAGAATCTTCTGGTTGGCTTAGTAATATGATTAATGTGTGTGATCCTGGTATTCAGAATTGCAGTGCTCAGAGCATTTTCTATAGAAACCTTGGTTTCATAGTGCTTGGTGTGGAAGTAAGACTTTTACCGGGAATTATAGAATAGGTGTACTTTTGTACTACATTAAGGTGTGAACCATGGGGGAATTCTAAACAATGGGAGCATGCATGAAAATTTTATAGTACCCAGTCTGTGGATTACTCGCTGTCCATGTTAAATTTATATTCATTGTGTCAATGTATACCCCATGCTTATGTATTTGTCTCTCTGTGTATAGATATATATAAATGATTTTTGTAAATAACAGGAACTGTGATTCTAAAAATTTCTTATTCGTATTTACCCTTTTGAGTTTTACTACATAAATCCTGCCAGACAGAATGTTTTCGTTTTCTTGACTTTCCCAAAGCAAATGTGAAATGTATGCTTGGTACCTTCTTCCTGTCTTCTATTTTGTGACATTGTTAATGGGATTAAACACATACTGCTAAATTACGTTCCCAAATTATTTGTATTTCAGAAATGAATGTCTATTTGGGGAGAACATTTAACTTGGTGTCTGACAAAATGCATGACACATCACTAGGTGGTATTTTAGGTCATACTCAGGTGAGCTTTTTTGGATAATTATTCATTTTAACCACTGCAACTATCACATGATTCATAGTGCTTGCATGAATTTTTACCATTGTGTAAGATACTAAATACAAAAGTGTGTTAAATAAAAATAACTATATACCTGAAATGTAAATATGGCAAAATCAGGACACTCACTCATACGTGAATCTTTCAAGACTAGGAAACACTTTTTATGGAAAAGACTTTCTTTTGATAGCAAAGTTCAGACAAGGTGACATTTCTGGAGAGCTGAAGCTACAAAGCCATTTTAATTATGTAGTGTATAGACAGCTTTGTTCTTGAAAGGCCTAGCTGTACTTTCTTTAAAAAAGCTTGGGATCCAGCGATAGTGTTTAAGTCAGTTTTTTCGTTGCTGTGACCAAAGACCTGACAAGAACAATTTTAGAGAAGGAAAAGTTTATTTGGGGCAGTTCATGGCTTCACAGGTCTCAGTCCATAGCCTGGCCTCCCCATTCCTCGGGGCCTGAGATGATGATGGAAGGGTGTGGTGGAGGAAAGCAGTTCAAGACATCACATCAAGAAGCAGAGAAAAGCTAAGCTTAGCTCACTAACTATGTACCCTAATGGCACACCTCCAATGACCCACCGCTACTAGCCACATCCTAGCTGCCTAGTTACTACACACAGCTAATCCCTGAGGGGATCAAGTCACTGATTGGATTAGGCTCTCGTAACCCAATCATTTCATCTCTAAACTTTCTTGCATTGTCTCATACATGAGTTTTAGGGGGACACCTAGAAACTAAACCATAAGAGATAGTAAGAGCTGGGTGTACAGTGGGAATACTGTCTCTGTCTTTCTGTTCATTAGGATCAATAATCAAGAATGGGAAGAGAAGACATTCCTCTTTCCTGGAATAGCAATGGGCAGGTAATCTCAATGTCCCGTGTCTACCTTCTCCTCTGATTGATGGTGAAGCAAAAACATCATTGGAAGAACATATCATGATACATCCACCTTGTATTTGATCAGTTTTCCAAATTTATGGAAGGTGACCATGTGCACTTCTTCCCTTCTCTGTATATCCAGGATTCACCCAACATGAGGACTTCCTTGCAGGCGGTGGCACTCTGGGGAAAGAATGCCCCTCCCCACAGCATCACTGCCATCATGATCACAGATGACCAGCAAACGATTGTGACTGGAAGTCAGGAAGGGCAGCTCTGCCTCTGGAGTCTCTCGCCTGAACTAAAGGTGAGCAGAAGCTGTTGGTATTGAAACGGACAGCATTCACTCAGTAAGCACAGCCTACTGCTTCTACCTGCAGTGGCAGCAAATGTACGGTTTGTACGGTTGTGAAAAGATGCTTACTAAAGCAATAAATTGGTATTACTTATGAATGTAGTGAAAATAAAGTGATATATGGTGGATCAAGATCATATTTGAAAATTATATGTTGAATATTGCTAATCTTAACTACCAGCTAAATGTTATCACCCTTTAAGCTATGCTGAGTTTTACTATTTCACATCCTGAATTATATGTTAAGTAACTGAACTGCAGACATGTAAGTATAATTCTAAAAATTATGGCTCATTAATCTAAACAAAGGGCATCCCTGAAAACTGCTATTAACTAAATGAGTAATATCTTAATTATGTGGGTATTTCCGCTGGTTTGGCCTTCTTGCAATTCATTTAGTCCCTGCTTTCATGTGATTGTTACAGATCACATCAAAATGCTCTAAATCCAATTTACTATTGTCGTCCTCCTATTTCAGAACCTGACCTCACCTAGGATTTGGTCCATCGATTAACAATTAATTGTCTCTGTCCCAAGTCATAAACATTTAACATATTGGAATAGATATTTGCTTAACTCTAGCAGTCTCTAGGCCCAGTTTGAACATTTAAACTAATGATGTACTTAAAGTATACTGCCCTCATTAAGAAGCCTTTTAAAGACCAAAGACTATTTTTAGCCTTTAAAGTCTGTCACTTTAAAACCTAAATTAACAATTAATTGTAATTCTATTTTATAGTGTAATTAATTAACATCCCCCATCACTGATCAGTTCTACTGCAGGACTGCTAAGAACCACATAGCAGAGCAACTCAGCTCAATGTTTATGAACATCCCTGAAAGAAGCAATGAGTATTATTGCAGTAATTGTGATTTGAACATGATAGGCCATATTTATCTTAAAATGTATTTTCTGTTCTAGTTTAAATTCAGACTTCTAATGGCTTTAAATATCTTGTTTATCTTTTTAATGCTGAGGATTATTATTTTCTGGTTGAAGCAATTGCCTAGTAATATGTAGTTTACTATAAGCTTAAGAAATTTGGAATGCTGCTCTCTTGATCTTCCTTTTATGTTTCTACTATCCATCCAGTGTATGTTCAGCATGCATTTGTTGAGTATGTATTATAAGGTAGACTACATGCTAACTACCCATGAGTTCACACCAATGAGAAGACCCATGCTGGTTGCTCAGGAGGTTGTAGTGTAGTTGAGGAAGGATTTAGGCTAATGCAGTGTATTTATGTTGCCATACAATGTACTCTAAGTAAGGAGTTCTCTGTACTGTATGTGCTGTTGGGAAGTTATGCCATGTTTCTCTTTGCAGCAGGTCTTTTTGGTGTTAAAACAGTGGTTCATAACAGGGAACTGTTTTGCCACTCAAGAGGAATTTGGTAATACCTGCAGGCATTTTTAGTTGTCAAAATTGGAAGAAGCAATTTCTATAAACAGCCTAGAGTGCATATGACAGCTCCTATAACAACGAGTGTTCCCATTTGAAGTGCTAATAGTGCCAATATTAAGATTCTTAGGAGTAGAGTGTGATTTGGGAATGGGAATCAGATCAGCTAGGGACTGGGGAGGAGCTATATCATGCTCTGTTAAGGAAACAGCCTGTGCATGCAAGAGTTCTCTAGATGGGAACAAGGATCAGAGAGAGGTGAGGCCAGGAGAGAAGATGGGTTGGGACTAGTCATGAAGAAGTTTTGATGACCTGTGAAGGAGTTTATACTGAATGCTTTAGGCAAAAGGAGCCACTGAGGAAATTGAAGTTGGGATTGTATTGGTTTTGTGCTTTTGAAATATACCTTGAGAACAATGTGGGAAAAGTTAGTACTATGAATAGGTTTTGATTAGTAAAATGTAATTCTTTCTCTAGGATTTTGACTCCATTACATATCTCTTATAAGTGAAATAATATAGTATTTACCTTTTCATGACACACTTATTTCATTTAGTATAACGTCAAGATTCATTTGTTTTGTAGCATGTGACAATATCCCTTTCCTTTGTAAGACTGAATAATATTCTGTTGTGAATATATGTATAGTACATTTCATTTTTCCATTCGTTCATTAATGCATATTTGGCTTGTGTTGGCTATTGTGAATGATGCTGCTGTGTACACAGGTGTTTGAACAAATATCTGCTTCTGTCCTTGACTTCAATTGAGTGTACACCTGGACGTGGAATTGCTGGCTAATATGGTTAATTTTTTTTTTTTTTGAGGAATCCTTATAATGTCTATGCCACTTTACATTCCTACTGGCAGTGCACCAGTGTTGCAATTTTTTTCTGGATCCTCACCAATAATTTTTTAAAAATAATAACTATTCTAATAGTGCCAGGCATGGCAACACATGCCTATAATCCCAGGGGCTTGGGAGGCAAAGGCAGGAGGATCTAAGTTCAAAGCCAGTCTCAGCAATTTAGTGAGGCCCCCAAGCAACTTAGTAATACCCTATCTCAAAATAAAGAATAAAAAGGGCTGGGAATGTAGCTCAGTGGTAAAGTTCCCCTTGGTTCAATCCCCAGTACGAAAAAAGAAAAACAAACTATTCTAATAGTTATAAAGTAGTATATTCTAGTTTTGAGGGGAAAGGCTTTCTTAGAGTAAGGTTGTTTTGACTAGGTTTTTTTTTTTTTTTTTTTTTTTTTTTTTTAAGAGAGAAGGACAGTGAGAGAGAGAGACAGAGAGAATCAATTTTTATTGAGTTTTTCATGTGGCTTTCATTGCCCCGGCACTCAGTTGTGTACGTGGGTGCTGGGGTTCGAATCCCTGTACTCACGCATGCCAGGCAAGCGCTATAACCACCGAGCCACCACTCCAGCTCCTTAACTAGGTTTTAAAGGGTGTAGAGGAGTTGAAGAAGGAAGGAGATTGCAGAAAGAGGGAATGGCAAGTGTGTGTAAAAGGCATGAGCATTTTACCTTCAGGGAAGTAATAAATATGGTTAAGTAGAACCAGAACATAGAGGGTAAATCAAAGGTGATAAGTGCATCTAGAAAGATGGGACAAACTCTATGTGGCATCAGCAAGAACCAACTGTACCTGCTGATTAAAAACAGTGGTTATAATTAGAGCTTGGATTAGAGCTTGGAAAATGTTTTATGTGAGGAAATGATACATTCCTGTTTAATTGTGTTTTTATTGTAGAATATCGCCTGCAGAGGATCTGAAGGGCATGTTGAAGGGAAGAGGAGATGAGATTAAGGACAGGGCTTAGGGTAGGAGGCTTTTCCAGTGATTTAGTCCAGAAAGTTTTTGAGCATGAATCAAATCAATGGCAAATGGGACTGAATTGAAGTTGAAAACTGGGAATATGTTGAAAAGAGAGAACAGAAAGAACTGAGAAATCAATTAGATGTTGGATAACTATGAGGATAGAGACAAGGATACTTTCCAGATTTGAGTTTTGTGAGATGGTGGAACTAGTTAAGATGATGTTATCATTTATTTAAAAAGTTAAAGGGATTAGGAAATTGTAACAGGGAGGGAAAGCAGGTGATGTAAGTTCTGGACTTCTTGCAATATCCAGGTATTCAGTAGGGGACTGAGTATCACCCCAGTGTTTCCCTGACCAAGGATAGTGAGATGGCAGGTGTAGTGGGGCTGGAGAATAAGTGTCTCCAGGTCCTGGGCTGCTAGTCACTTGCCTCAGTAATGCATGCTGCTCCAGGTTCCTGATCTGTTCCCAGAGCCCTCTAGTCCATGTCCTGTGCTAGGAACTTCTTCACTTGGATTTCTGATTTTGACTGCTGGTACTCATCACACCTTTAAGCATAGAGAAAAATGAAGGGAGCATCTTCCCTGATTCCCTTAGGATTGCTATGATCTATTTTTCCTTCTGTCTAATACTCAGAATTAAACAAAACAAAATGAAGAACAGCAGCATGTATAGAAAGATAAAATATGATCTTGGTTGAGTTCTAGTCCTGATATTTACCAACTCTGTGATAATGGGCAAATGACTTACATTCTTTTTGCCTTTATCTTTTCCTCTCATCTGTAAAATGTGGATTTAAACACTATCCATGGTTGCACCAGCACCTGGAACATAGTAGATATTCATCAGTTGTGTGTTCTTTCCCCTTTTCCACTTGTGCTGTTAGAAGTCTTGAGGGTAGGTTGGGAAGGATCAGGGTGGCACAAAGATAGAGCCAGTGAAGAGCAGTAAATTTCCCTTAGATGTCATCATGGCAAAAGCTAGGCACAGATGTAGAATTTATATTTTTATTCTTCACAGCAGCAAAATGAGGTTACAGAGAATTGCCATCACTTATTCAAATATTTGTAGAGATTTTATAGCAGAATGAAGGTTTCATGCGAAAGGCAATGCTAGCTTCTGATATTTCATCTGATGTCTTGTCCACAGTAAATTTTATATAAAGGAAATATCCTGTGCTTAACCTGGCTTTTAATACTTTGGAAAAGGATTAATTTCATGGGGGTATGCACCTCTCACTGTGAAGATTGGGAAATATAGTATGTTGCTGTCTGAGATGGAACCTCCAGAAATGAAGTTGGAGTTAGAACTTAGCTTATAAGTGACTCATTTCCATCATAAGAATCTTTCCAGAACAGCAACAACAACAAAAAAAATTAGTTTGGCAGTAGACCTTTAAAAGAAATATTTCTTTTATGGTAGATATGAAGGCAGGAAGCAATTAGGTCATGAAATGATTTATCCTCATTGATATACCTGGGTTATCATCCGCACGCATGTTTGCATAGCTCAGAAAAAAATGATGGTATTTTTCATATTAATTCATTCTGCTATTACATCCTTACAAATATTTGAATAAGCTATGACAATTCTCTGTAACCTCATTTTGTAGCTGTGAAGAATAAAAATATAAATATAGATGTTTTGTTATCCAAAAGACATTTTTTAGTCACTCAAATTGTGTTTGGTCCATTATTGTTATTTTTTTGCTTACAGAGACCATGCATTGCATGTTTTCTGTTTCATAGTTTAATTTTTATAATCTTATTTTACAAAATAATGAAGAATATGCTTTTTCACACATACATAATGGAAGAATTAATGCTGAATCTCATATTTTCAAAACTCTCACTTAGGAGAAAATTTTGGTATTTTAAATAATAATTTAATTAAAATGTTTTTAGTGAAGAAAATAAACTTGGTACTTCTGATACAGGAATCCAAATTAATTATTAATTTATTTTTTAAAACAGGTTTTTAGCAAAATTGAGTAGAAGGCACAGACCTTCTCCACACACCTGGTCTTCCCACTATCAGTCTGCTACACTAGAGAGTTATATTGCTTACACTTAATGAAGCTACACATAATTTTCATCAAACTCCACAGTGTGCATTAAAGTTGGTCACTCCGTATGTTGCGTCCTCTATGGATTTTGAGAAATGTATAATGACAAATGTGTGTATATAAATTGTGTGTTTGTGAGTGTGTATGGTATCATGCAGAATAGTTTCACTGCCCTAAAAATCCTCTGCTCCATCTATTCATCTCTCACTCCCCGGAACCCCTAACAAACACTGATTTTTAAAAATCTCCATAGTTTTGCCTTTTCTAGAATATCATATAGTTGGGATCATATAGTATATAGACTCTTCAGATTGACTTATTTCTCCTAAATGGTCTGTATTATAGGCTTCTCCATGTCTTTTCATAGAATAATAGCACATTTCTTTTTAGCACTGAATGATATTTCATTGTATTGATATACAGTACCACATTTTCTTTATCAAGTCACCTACTGAAGAACATCGTGATTGCTACAATAAACACAGTGTGCAGATTTTTGTGTAGATACTACTTTTCAAATCATTTGGGTAAACACCAGTGAATTTCGTTACTGGGTTTTATGGTAAGAGTATGATTAGTTTCATAAGCAACTGCTAAACTCTCTTCCAGTGTGGCTGTACTACTTGCATTCTCACCAGCAACGAATGTGAGTTCTTAGTGTTCTACATCCATTTTAGCACTTACTGCAGCACTGTTCTAGAATTTGACCATTCTATTAGGTGTGTACTGATATCTCATTTTTGTTTTAATTTATATTACCTTTATGACAGATGATATAGAGCATTTTTCTACATGTTTATTTGCCATCTGTGTGTAATCTTTGTTGAATTGTCTGCTTCCAACTATTTTTAATCAGGTTTTACTTTAGACTATTATTGACTTTTAAGAATTCTTTGTGGTAGGGGGTGGGGCTGAATGATAGAGTGCTTGTTTAGCATGCTTGAAGCTCTGTATTTAATCCCCAGGACCACAAAGAAAAAAAAATTTGTATATTTTGGATAAATAGTTCCTTATCAGATACATCTTTTGCAAATACTTCTCACAATCTCTATGTTATCTTGTTTTCTTAATCTTTTGATATAAATTACAAGCATGTTTACTTTAGAAATGTTAGGTAATATAGATCATTTAGAAGTGAATTATAAAGCTGAAAACGTCCTCCACAGTATTGCCCTGATGTTTGGTATATGATTAATGATATTTCAACTCTTTTTCTTTTTTGAAAGTATAATTGCCTTATTTCTATCTAAGATGTTTGATTGATTTGATATACATATATATTGCAAATTGTTTACCACAATAAGATATTTCACAGTCTACCCATATATCACCTCACATAGTTCCTAATTTTTGCTTATGGTAAAAACACTTAAAATCGCTCTCAATTAATTTCAAGTGTACAATAATATTCAACATTATTATTATTATTTTTGTGCATGCTACTAGGAATCTAATTCAGTGCCTAATTCATGCTAAGCAGGCACTCTACCACTGAGCTGTACCCCCAGCCCACAATATGCTTACCATGCTATACATGGACCCCCCAAAACTTATTCATCTTATAACTCAACGTTTGTACCCTTTGACCAAAATCTCCCCATTCCTTCCAACCTCTGGAATCACTGTTCTACTCTGTGTCTATGAGTTTGATTATTTTGGATTCATCATTTAAATATCATACAGGATTTATCTTTGTTTGTTTGGTTTATTTCACTATCATAATGTTTCCTTGTTTAACTATGTTTTCATAAGTGGCAGAATTTTTGTTTTATGACTGAATGATATTTCTTTGTATGTGTATGTAGACACATGTATATAAGCACATTTTCTTTATCCATTTATCTCTTGATGAACACCTAGGCTGTTTCCATATCTTAGCTATTATGAATAACACTGCAATGACTGTGGAGGTACAGGTATCTCTTCAAGTTACCAATTTCAATTCCTTTTGACGCATACACAAGAATGAGTTTTCTTGGCCATTTGGTAGCTCTACTTATAAATTTTTGAGAAATTTTCATTCTTTTTTCCCAATTGCTATGCCAATTTATATTCTTATCACCAACGAGGTAATGAAATGGTTATAAACAAGATAATACTTACTGTGGTATTATTTTGTAAGTTCATTTCAATTTTGAAATCTATACATTAATATTCTCCTGTCATTCAAGAGACATTTTATACATAATAAGCATCAACACTGACTTATTTGTATTCAAAACCTAGTTGCTGTAAAACAGGTCTGGCTGTCATCTAGATTTTATGATGAGTCCCAAACCAAAATAAACACAAAATTGTGTACAACATAATTGCTTTGCCTACTTTTTATGCTGTGGATTTCAAGAGGCCATGTATCAGTTTTAATAAAATGTTTATACAGAAAAAGTATAATATAAAATGGTTTGCTAATGCAAATATATGGTATGGTGTTATTTCAGTCAAGATTCTCCACCACTGTGACCCAAAGATCTGACAAGAACAATTTTAGAGGAGGAAGAATTTATTTGGGGCTCACTATTTCAAGGTTTCAGTCCATCAACCACTAACTCCTTTGCTTTGCATATGAAGTTAGGCAGAAAATCATGGCAGAAGAGTATGGCAGAGGAAAGCAGCTCAGGACATGACCACCAAGAAACAGAATGTTTCATTCATCAGAAACAAAATATATACCCCAAAAGCATGCCTCCAATGACCATTCTCATCCAGCCATACCCTACATGCTTATAGTCACCACCCTGTTAGTCTGTACCAGTGGATGAAGGCACTGATTAGGTTAAGGCTCTCATAACCCAATCATTTCACCTTTGAACTTTCTTGCATTATCTCACACATGTGCTTTTGGGGGATACCTAATGTCTAAACTATAACAAATATCTTTAATTTTCGAACAGTTTACAGTTGTGTGAAAACTCCTCTTTATTTTCAGATTTCAGCTAAAGAACTCCTATTTGGTCATTCTGCTTCAGTAACATGCTTAGCAAGAGCGAGGGACTTCTCTAAACAGCCATATGTCGTCAGTGCTGCTGAAAATGGGTAAGATGTGTAGAAGTTCGTTCCCTTTATTCCATTTCCTTTTTGAAGACTACGAGTGGGGTATGACTTTAGGTCTAAAAGAAACTTCCACGATAAACAGGTTCCTTTCATATGGGAAAAGTTGGATCTTAAATGATTAAGTAACTTTTGTTCTGATCTCAAGGAATATAATCAGTCCTGTGACACTCAAACCAATATTCTTTTTCTGGATGGTGACCAAAACAAACATTCTAACATCTGTCAGACCTTGTAGCCCCCTATCTATGTAAAAATAGTGATAAATGCCTAATAGTCTAGAATTGGAAATGGAAAAGTTTAGCTGCTTTTCTGTTTTCATATAGTAACTTACTTTGAGTTCTTAAGTAAACTCACACAAGTCTTTGAAGTTTTACAAAACAATTTAATATGAACATTCTTTATTCTGTCCTCTTGCCTTGTGCTATTACAAACCTAACAGAAAAGAGGACTCAGGTGACAATGGAATGGTGGGAAAGAAACATAGACTCTGATTTGTTTGAAGTTTTCATAGAAGCAGTGCTGCTCTAGAGAAATAGGACTTAGCTGGAGGAAAAAGCATGGCACTAGAAGAGCTGGACTCTGCTGAGTTATTTGTAAAAGTGTACTAGGAATGTGAAATCCATTCTGTATTTCTGAATGAGGGATTGAGTTCCTGGCTGAAACAAGAGAACACCTTCGTTTGTTTTTAACCCAAAGGGATATTATATGCCTTTGAACTCTGAGAACCAAAAGAGTAATGAAGAATCAGGTGTCCCATTAGGCAAACACAATAGTTTAACAAAATGGCTAGGAGAACAGATGTCTAAGAGGTGCCTATTCTCAGAGTCTATTGTAAAGCAACAGGGGATTGTAGTTAGAGAAACATAGACTTAGATATACAGTGTAGAAATTTTAACAGAGCTCACTATCAACAGATCCTCCACAAGTAATACAATTCTAAAGGTTATTATTTTGTAGGAAGAATAATGATTTCACAAATGAAGACCTGAGACGAAATAAAGAGTATTGGAAAAAACAGCATATTGTTAGAAAATTTAAACGAGCACAGATTATAAGACATACTGTTTATATATCCCCACTCTTTCCACCTACCCCCATGTGCACATAGTCTTAGTTGATAACAGCATAGACTGGTATCATGACCAGAATCCACATGTTCTGGTGTTCTAAATGTGGGTAAAATGTTGATTAATGTTAGACATTAAGCTATATGCATATATTGCATGTCCAAGCCAACAAAATAAATAAAAAATCAAAGAAATGGGGCATACTTCCAGTTTAAAAAAGAAGAAAAAATTGTTTACTTCAAAGAACACAGCAGAAATCATAGAAAAGGAGACAGATAGAAAGCACAAAATAAGATAGATGAATAAATGGGCATAGAATAGCAATCCCAATTATATAATGGGACTAAGCACCCCAGTTAAATTATAAATATTATCAGACAATTAAAAAATTAATGTAAGGACATGGAAAAGTTAAAATGGGAAAAGATTTCTCAGATGTGTACTAACCAAAATAAGGTTGATGTAGCTACATTAATATTTATATTCATTTATATATATAGTTAATAAAACTTTAAGGAAAAAAGCGTTGGTACTCATAAAGAGGGTTTTTATTTATTAATAAAAGTTTCAGTCACCAGAAAAGGATGAGATCAGAGAATTAGACAGGCACCAGGCCCGGCAGGACTCTAAAAGTTGCTCTTTAAACTTGAGTATGTGTCAGAATCACTCATCTAGCCTGTTTGCCGATGTCTGGGCCTCGTTCCTGGAGTCATGGAATCAGTAGGAATGTGGTAGGGTGTAAGAATTTGCATTTCTAACATGATCCTAGAATATTCTGCTATTGCTAGCTTAGAGACACTATTTGGAGTAGCACATACCCCACATTTGGCCAATGAGAGAAAGTGCAGCATCAAGAATAACTTGGGAAATTCACTAGAGATGACACCATTCATTGAGATAATGAATTAAAGAAGAAAGTGGCTATGTTTTAGTAGATGAGTCACCCAAAAAGAGTGGGAAGTATGAGAATGTAAGAGAGTCTAAGATAAAAACCTAAGGAAGACCAGCACTTAAGCAGCAGACAGAGAAGAGTAACCTGACCATAGTAGAGAAAACCCAAAACCTCGTAGAAAGCAAGGGAAAAAAGTCTAAAAAATATAAGCATCTTCTGATTCAAGATGGCAGACCAAGTAGTCAATTTATCTCCTCTCCCTCCAGTCACCACATTGAAATTTGAACAAAGCATTAACAGCATTATAAGCACGCAAAGAGGAGAAAAAGGATTATAGCAAAGAGAAAATAGTGTATGGCTAAAATATGGAAAGTGTGTAGAAGAATAGCAATTAATACACTTATCCATTAAGTGTTTTTTTTTTTATTGAGGTACTAGGGTCAGGTTGTAGAGTTGAATAAGACAAAGACTACTTCTCAAAGCTTTGTAGTGAGAATTGAACAATTTTCTGATTTTATATGCTGAAGATTTATCCTCTGTTTTTTTTCTTCTTATTGAAATAAAAAAGTTTGTTAAAATTACTTTTTTATAATTATAAGAGATGGTGATTTTGTCAATGCTACTTTTGGAGGACTTGTGTTGTTGTATAATCACAAAAGCATATGTAGTTACAATATATGTCCCTGATATTAATCCAGAATCACTTCACATCACCCACATCCCAGTCTCTTGACCCTTCTATATTTCCCCAATAAGAAATATAAATATTATATATATAATATAAAATATATATTTAAAAATATAAAATCTTTTTAATATGTAAAAGGTTGTGCATTTTCCAGAATTAAATGATTGCAGAAGTATTTTTTGGCTTCTTGGGGGAGTAAAGAGTAAGCTACATTGTTGATTCTCTGCACCAGATCCTTCTCTATCATCACCCCACACACACATATCTATTTTTCCCCTAGATGGATGGCAATGGAAGAAATTATGCTGAGTGAAATTGGCCCAACCCAGAGATTCAAGGGTCAAATGTTTTCCCTCAATTTTGGAGGCTAGAGTAAAACCCAGGCCTGGGTGAAAGGTCAAGTACATATACTAGACTCGCCAAAATTGAAGCAACACATAATCTAGGGGAATCAATGCTACGTTTGATACACTACAGATTTACTTTCTTTTCTTAGAATTGATTTGCAAAGAGTCAGTTTTTGCTTTGTGCCATTTTTGAGTTTAACATTGAAAATAAGATGATAAGCCATCAAATATGAAATTCATTGGATTAAACATGCTGGGTGCACACCTGTAATTCCAGTGACTCAAGTGGCTGAGGCAAGTTCAAAGCTAGCCTCAGCAACTTAGCAAGGCCCTAAGCAACTTCCAGAGACCCTGTCTCAAAATAATAAATAAAAAGGGCTGGGGTTGCCTCTCAGAGTTAAGCATCCCTGGGTTCAATCCCTAGTACAAATAAAATAGAAGTTAATATCACTGAGGAAGTTTTTACTGATGCCCAAGTTTCAACTCTGAATAATGTGATTTAATTATCCTGGCATTTTAATGTCTGAGTTGGTTACTGCCATAGTATTTTGTAAGATTTCTGATAACTCTAGTGTATAGCCAGAGTTTAGAAATACCAGTTTCGAGCTAGACTTACCTAGGAACAGGTCAATTGACCAAGAACTTTACAAACTCTACCTACCAGGGCCCCAACAGAGATCCATGGAACTGAAATCCTTAGGAGTAATTTTTTGAAATATTTGTAGGTAATTGTTGATGTACAGCAAGAGCTGAAAAACCATGGTGGTAAGCTCAAATTCCTAGTAGAACTAAAATTTTATGTTGTTGGCTGCTTAAGGTTTAATATCTTTACTTTTGAGATATATTTATTTAAATTTTTGGTGGATTATTAATTGATTTACCTTCGAGGTGTATTATTTTAGTTTCTGCCTTTCTCGGAATCTAATTTTTCAGGACATGTACATCGCACACGTGCACACACACACACACACACATGCAGAGGTTTTTCTCTCCTGTTTAATAGAGTTACACGCTTTTTCAGGTTGACGCAAATCCCTTTTGGAATAAGATTGGATATAAACAGAGGCGGGGAGGGCACCATGAATGCTTGGCTTCTATAGCTAGAATATGTTTTCTCCACTTCAGTGTTAGTGATATGTTGGACTGGATAAGCCTTTGTTGGGGGGAATGATTGCAAGCAATCCAGGGTGTTTAGCAGCATTTCTAGTCTCTCTCCACTAGATGCCAGTAGCGTGTTCCTAGTTGTGACAATTGCGAATATCTCCAAACATTGCTAAATGTCCTTAAGAAGTGAAGGAAGGGGTGAGGAGATCAAAATTACCCCAGCTTAAGAGCCAGTGATTTAGAGGATTGATTTCCAGAGTTTGGTTAACAAAACAAAAGCCTTCAAATTATCACACACACATATACATATAGATGTGTGTATATATATATATATATATATATATATATATACACGCATATATATAATATTTAATATTATTAATCCGTATCTTTTGCTTCTAAATAGCGGCTTTTCCCTTAAGGCCTACAAAACTTGTTTTTCTTCAATGAACATTTTTGTTTATGTGTTAAAACTGTCAAAACTGAAAAATATTATCAAGTAACTTTGAAAAAGCTGTTCTATTTGTGAACAGAAGTCATATAGATTTAAACTACCCTACCTAGGTGTATCTTGTATCTGCATTTTAAAGATTGTATCTACATCTTTGTAACATATATGTAAATAAGTACAAATTTTCAAAACCCTGGGAGTTTTCTAAATATTAAGTGCCAAGGATGATTTCAGGGTTTCAAATCAAACTGTGTCCATGATGCACCAAAAGTAGGCTCTTGGTGGCGCTGTTTGATTTTGCAAAAATGGTTCTTCAGCTCCAGAAGATTCTGTGCTTGATATACTGTGCTTTTCAGAATTTGTAGCTTAAGTTCAGTGAAATAAACCATTTCTAGAAGACGCAGTTTCCATGGGAAGATTGTTGTACTGTCACTCACGAGCTGTGATAGCTGTATCCTCACAATTTGTTGTAGGCTAGGTTGGCCCTAAAGTAAGGTTTGCAGGCTGTGGCAGGGTGTAATTACCCAAACAAAAAGATACAGATACAGTATGTCAACCCTGCTAATGACCACAACATTTTCTTGCTCAGTAATCTGTAACAAAAAGCAACATAAACGATCAGGTTGTACTTAAATGTTATGCTAACGAAAAACTTAGTGGCACAAAAATTATTCCAGTCAATTGAGTGGAAATGACAGGGAATAATACAAAGTTATCTCTTGTAGGGAGATGTGTGTTTGGAATGTTACCAATGGACAGTGCATGGAGAAAACCACACTTCCTTATAGGCATACTGCCATCTGTGTAAGTACATTCACAGCCTTTGGAACATTTGTGGATAGCGCAGCTCATTTGGTGCATTGACTATGTACACATTTAAAGACATATCTTTGTAGAATATTCTTTCCTTGAATTATTACTTTGTCATGAGAGTTAAATGTCAATAATCATCTACTATTTTGGCATTCTTATTTCTTAAAAACTATAGTTCCACGAGATTTTTTCCGGATTCTTTTATTTCTGTACTGTATCTTTGAAAGACAATTTTCTATAATGGCACTCACAAGTGCCATGGTCAAGTGTAGAGAAGTCAGTTTTTCAATTCAGTTTAAATAATGCACTACTTTATAAAGCATGGAAAGTTTTTTCCCTCAATTTCAGTTTCTTCTAATTTCTGAATTTTTATTTATAAATTAAGGGCAAGAGGCTTAGATATGACCTTTATAACTATTTCTTGACTTTTTAATTTATCTATTTATTTGTTTATTTGTTTATTTTTGTAGTGCTGGGGATAGAAATTAGGGCCTCACAAATGCTAGGCAATTGTTCTACCATTGAGCTATATCCCCAGGTCTACTTCCAAATTTTAAAACAGATTTTGGCTTTTGGTGGATGAATTCCAAGCCTATGTAAGGTAATCACATGATTACACTGGTGCGGACAGTGTCTTTTACATCTCACATATTGCTCTCAGTGTTGATACCTTTTATTGCAACATTTACAAACTCTCTTTTTTTCTTTTGGGGCCAAAACATTAAAGGCACAATGTATTACTTGATCTTCAATAAAAACATTTGCAAAACCTATTTGGCACAAGATCTTCTCCAATACTCTTCAAATACTTTTACTTCTTATTAACCTGTAACAGTATTGCTAGGGTAAAGAAAATGGGTTTTGTTGTTGCTGTTCAGTTCTAACACTCCAGAAATTATACACTTGTGGGCTTTCCATGATTTGGAACAGTATTTCATCTTTCCAAAAGATCCCCATGTCTCCAGAAAAATGGTAAAGCAACAATTAAAAGTGTTGTGCAAAACCAACATTGTAGGAGCATGGAATAAATAAGCTAAAAGAAAATTTTGATGTTATTCAGTTTATTATCATAATTGATAATAAACTACTAAACTAAACCTACTAAAACTAAAATTTAGAGTAGTCTTCAATATAGCTAAAATTAATTGCTATGATAATTAAGTTTTTACTTTAAATTCCATTTGCATAGTATTACCACTGCTCATTCCGGATGACGGGAGATGGCTGGCTTCTGTGCTGTGGAGAGTATCAAGATGTCCTGATAATTGATGCCAAAAGTTTGGCTGTTGTTCACACTTTCACATCTTCTCAGTCTCCTGATTGGATCAACTGCATGTGCATTGTTCATTCCATGAGAATTCAAGGTGGTAGTTGGGTATTATATGCTGCTAAGATATTGCATGCAACTCATCTGCTTTTGAGTTATTTGTTAAATTATCGGCAAGAGTCCAGAGTCCTTTTTTATGCTTGCCTATAAGTGGGGATAGTTCTGTAAATCAAATAAAGAAAAGCTGAGAACACCCACTCCAGCAGGTCAAGTCATTAGAAAGTTAGGAGGATGTTCATAGAAGTGGAGAGAGGAGAGTCTAGGTTTCCAACTCCCAGTTTTGCTTAGTATGTTAAGAGTGATGAGCAGTATTTTAGGAGGAAGCAGCAGGACTGCCTTGCTGGATTTTCTGTATGTCATACTGAGGAGAACAGAGGGAAGGGGAACATGGCTCTTCAGCTTATTTCTGAATTAGGAAGTTTGAGTATTACCAACTTATAATTGATACTATGGTTCTTCTGTTAATGGTTTCTCCTCAAACACAGGGATCACTTTGAAATTTTAAAGCAAATTTGGAACATGATATGAAATGTCTATTTTTTAGTTGAAAACTTCCCAAGTTGAATATTTTCTACCTACACAGACCTCCACAATCCTTAAATGATCATGAAATGGTTTTTATAGCAACTGCTTATGGTACTGGTCAGCTTATATATGATCTTTGTTCTTTTCACAGAAGATTCTCTCTTGGTGGTATCAGTAACTGGTGAGCTCAAAGTATGGGATCTCTCCTCCTCTATCAACAGCATTCAGGTTGGCTCAGACCCTGCTCTCTTTTCTTCAATCTTAAGCATACTTAGTGAAACTTTTAAATTAGAAGGGTATTACATGTTTACAGTTAAATGTACAAATAATGTAGAAGTGTATAAAATTTACATACATCTACTTCCCCTATCTGTCTTTCCAAGGATAGGCATTAGTACGGTTGGGTTTTACCCTTCCAACTTTTCTCCTTGCAAGTGTTCTTATGAGCGCGCACACACACGTACACACGTACAAATTACATTTTTTTATTTCTTTATTTTTTTAATGAGAGAGGGACAGTGAGAGAGAGAAAAAAATCAATTTTATTTAGTTTTTCATGGGACTTTTGTTGCTCCAATGCTTCATTGTGTACGTGGAACTGGGGTTTGAACTCGTATCCTCGCACATGCTAGGCAAGCGCCGTAACCACTGAGCCACTGCTCCAGCCCCACAGATTACATTTTTAATTAAAAAAAATCATAGCAAAATATTTCTCTTTCACTTATAGCAAGAGAACCCCTTTTTCTGGGTGTGTGAGCAGTGCAGGGAGATGGCCATGAATAATTGTGGGTCCTATCCCCTGGGAGTCCAGCATGTTTACTTCCTCCTGATATCAGGCTACAAATAGAAGTAATGAACAAAGGAAGGGACATAGTATTTATATTTGTGACAATATTGTTTAGGCCATCCCAAGGGGTGCCTAATTCTCTTTAGGAATTTTGAGGTTGAGGATGCCAAGGAATTTTGTTGGCATGCTGAGCTCGAGATATACACAGCCTACCCACATTATCAGCGCCTTATCGACAGCCTGGTAGTCAGTGTTCAGCATTGGCAACTTTTGTGTCTTTCCCAAAGCACTTACTTTGTTCATTTTTTTAAAATTTTGTTAATTAAGATGCTGCAGGTTTTTAAAATTTATTTACAATATTTGGTCATTCTTCCATGTCTACCCATCCATAACTTTATTTTCTCCACATCCAGAATGATTCCCCACAGAGTGCCTGTTGAATTATTATTTAAAATAAGTCCTTGACTCCAAGTGGATTTCCTGCTCATAGATTCTGTTGAAAAGGAACTTCTTAGTTTAAAGCACACAAAAGGAAATTAGGGTACTCTAGCTTTTGTAGAGGTATGGTCTACTTCAGGCATTTGGAAACAGGTCTTCTCATGGTCAAATGTAGATTTTTTAAGAATTAGAACTAAAATATTTTCTTTCATTTTGAAGGAGAAGCGAATAGTCTATGAAAAAGAATCTAAGTTTCTTGACTCCTTGAACTGCCAGACAATACGATTTTGTACTTATACTGAGAGACTTCTGTTGGTGGTGTTTTCTAAATCTTGGAAGGTATTGTAAAATAACATAATAAATACCAGTCATGTAAAAATGTATTTTTTTCTTGTTCAGTACAATAATTGTAAGAATATGATTTATATGTAATACATTTTTCCACATTTTTATTGGTGCATTATAGTTGTACATATTGATGGGATTTGTTTTTACATATTGGTATATGCACATTATATAACAATACAATTTAGCCAATATCACTCCCCAGAATTTCCCCTGTAATGCAAATTTTTTATAACAGTATTGCAGGAGCATAGAATGATTTGTCTCTATGACTGAATGATAATTTTCATCTCCCTTTTTTGTCAGTTTGCTTGCAAGATATTACATATGTAAAAGCAAATTCTAATTTTATTAATAGCAAATCATAATAGTAATGACCATTTATCTATACATTATTTTTTAAAGTTGGTACCTGCACTTTAGAACTTAAAAGAAAACTAAAACACTTTATCTACAGAGATTGATCTTAGGTTTAGATTTTTTTTCTTTTCTCTGTTTGCCTCTACATTCATTTCTAAGTTATAAACATTCTTTCCTTATGAATATATGGACTGATGATGTTTCTAAAAAAGAAAGCTAAGTTTTTTTTTGTATCAATTTCTAGCTTTCTTCTTTAATGTTTCATATAACTGGCTCAATGAACAAAACTATTTTGTCTTACTTGTATGGTAATAATATATTTTTGATCAAAGATTTAAAACACATGATATAGTAATGGATTTCTGCTATAAAAACTTTTTTGTGCATAATAAATTTGCAAATGTTAAACCTGGACTAGCCATATGGAAAGAATCAAATGCTGTAGAAATTTGGGATTGGGGTTTATCCATTTAATGAGGATATTCTGGGATGAGACAACCAGATAAAACTTTATCCTCTGAGACATACACTAGGATAAATGTGAAACAATAAGTACTAGTACAATATAATCTTGACCTATGTGTATGATGTGGTCTGTTACCAGTATTTAATACGTTGTGGCATTAGGACCATCATTTATATAGTCTCAATAAACATGATATATCTTTCATCTCATTGGCCAAATACATTGTGAATTTTTATTAATATGCACCAATTTTATATTCTAGGTTTACGATTATTGTGATTTTTCCCTTTTGTGGACTGAAGGTAGTAGAAATGGGCAGTTCTTTGCTGGTGGAGAGGTGCTTGCTGCTCATAGAATCCTCATCTGGACAGAAGATGGTCACAGTTATATCTATCAGCTGCTGAACAGGTGGGCTCAGATGGGAGCGGCATACAAAACATTCAGGTAGAAAATGAACTTTGGGAGGTTTATTATGAAAAAATCCCTGCATGCGGCCCATGATCAAAAACCAGAACAAAACAACTTTGGCACTAGAAGATTTACTCTGGGCTTGGTAGGCTTCCGCCTTTGTACAAAACAGCAGGGGATGGAGGAATGAGATTAACCATGTATAACTTGTACAGCTGGTGCTGGGTTTTCAAAAAGTCACTTGTAATTATTAACCCAACATTTTCTAACTAGAGTTTAGAAACTTGAATGGTACCATCCGGCTTTTGGAAATGGGAGGGGGGGGAAACAAATAAAGAACCCCGAATTTCTAAAGTTTGCTTCTAATTTTTGTGATGTAGTGGGCTTTCAAAAAGCATATACCCTGCTGATGGAAGAGTGCTTAAAGAGACCATTTATCCTCATTTACTGTGCTCTACTTCTGTGGAGGAAAAAAAGGTAATGTAAGAATGGCTACCTCCAAGCTGCTTTCCTTGGCTTCTTAGATGAGAAAGTGTTGCTTTGTTTGTAACAGAATCATCCTTGAAAAAATTAAATGAATCATCACATCAAGTTGTGAATGAAAAAATCGAGTTTATTTGCTAATGGAAACTAAGGAGAAAACTCTGTCCTTAAAAATTTTAGATTTGTAATAGATTATAAAAGATCATGTTTAAATAAACAATGCCTGTCTACATAGGAAAATGATAAATGTCGAAGAAAATAGAGATTAGCATTCGAATTTCTCTGCTCTAAATATTTACTGTGAAATTTTCAATTTTGTTTTATGTATTTCCTTCTTGTAGTTGGAAATTTTTCAAATATTAGTTTTGATACTGCTGCCCTTTATTCAGCAATCACTGACATTTTGTCACATTTGTTCTCTTGCCACACACATCCCCGCTCATTTTTTCTTTGATCATTTTGAAAGATAGTTGACTGAACAAGGTTAACATTTAGATGTATCTAATTTTGAAACGTGATAAGATGGGTTTTGTCCTGATTTTTAAAAAAACTAAACAATATATCGAGATCATTTTTCACGTGTACTTAGTTCTTATGAGTAAATTTTCTTATTACAATAAATATAATTATGATTTCTGGCAGGGAGTTTCAAATGCAATTGTGAGCTTGTTATTTGGTTGAATTATACCTTTGACACTCTAGAAAGTCTAAAAATCTAAGCAGTTATTTTATTTCAGCAGTGGGTGTTCCTCAAGGTGATTTTTTTAAACCTCTAGACTTAGTCATCAGTTAATTATCCAAAAAGGTGTTTCATGGAGAAAGAGTTTGAATTATTGATGTGTCAACCAAGAAAGTGTGCTTTTTTCAGAACGTTGGTTCTCTTAATTAGGTAGGAGAGCTGTTGGAAACCCTATAGTTTAATGATTGTCCTTTAATATATTTGTGAAAAGTTTTGTCTCCAAAACTTGGTAAGAAACTGTTCAGCCAAAATTTATAACCCTAGCGCCACTAGAGCATAAGGACTGGTTCTAAAATTATTTGTTGGCAGCAATAGAACTATTTTATTGTTATTTTGTGTTTGTTTGCTCTGTGAGTTACTCAGGAAGGCACTTTTTTAAAATTTTAAGTACATGTTCTTTCCTCCAGTTCAGCGTCAGAGGGAACTTTTATAAAGTACAGTTTTCTCTAGAAGCCAAATATAAGTCATATCCTTCTGGAGCTTCTAGTCCACTGCATATACCAACAGCAACTTATAAAACAACTTAAGAAAACTATTGGGAAGTTTTTGTTGCTATGTTTCTCAAATTGTGAAAATATAAATGACAGGGCTAGGCGTGGTGGCACAGGCCTGTAATCCCAGCGACTTTGGAGGCTGGGACAGGAGGATTGGGAGTTCAAATCCAGTGTCAGCAACTTAGCAAGGCCCTAAACAACTTAGTAAGACCCTGTCTGAGCTGGGGATGTGACTCAGTGGCTAAGCACTCCTGAGTTCAACCTCTTATACCAAGGATCAAGTGTAATATCTGTGAACACATCTGCTGATGAAGTTGTAGTAGTAAGATTGAGGATCTAGCCTTTTTTTTTTATTGTTAGAAGTATATAGAGATACAGTTGAGGGAGAAACATTATCAAAACAGTAGCAATCAATGTATATAAACTTTTTTATCCAGGGGTAATGCCAAAGCAAAGATAAACCACCTTGGGTTTCACCTGTTGCAGTTTCCCCGGAAGAACTCATGTGTTAAATGGGTAGTTCGTGGAGGAATGATATCAGCTTCTGGGATGGTTCCCCCATCTTCCCAATCACCAGACTCCTATGAGTTCTTCATATACCCTCCCCCCCTCCCCATCCCCCTCCCTACACCTCCAAGTATCCTAGAGAGCTATCCCCCTATTACTCTGAAAGTCATTCAATTTGAAGTTTTGTTAGGTTAGCCGCCTGCCCTACTGCTTCCCCATAAATTCTAGCATCAACAGATGAGAGAAACCATTGGCCCTTGAGTCTCTGAGTTTGGGAGACTTCACTAAGCATAATTCTGTCCATCTCCATCCATTTGATTTCAAAAAACATCATATCGTCCTCTCCAATGACCGAGTAGTATTTCATAGTATATATGTACTAAAGCTTTTGTATCCACTCGTCAAGTGAGGGACATCTGGGTTGGTTCCATAATCTAGCTGTAGTAAATTGAGCTGCTATAAACATTAATGAAGCCACATCACTATAATACGCTGATTCTAAGTCTTTTGGGAAAATTCCCAGGAGTGGGATAGCTGGGTCGTAGGGTGGTTCCATCCTTAATTTTTTGAAGATTCTCCATACAGCTTTCCATAGTGGCTGAACCAGTTTGCAGTCCCACCAGCAGTGTAACAGTGTTCCTCTTTTCCCACAGCCCCTCCAGCATCTGTCATTGTTTGTATTCTTCATTTTTGCCACTCTAACAGGAGTGAGGTGGTATCTCATTGAAGTTTTGATTTGCATTTCCCTTACAGTTAATGATGTAGAGCATTTTCTCATATATTTATGGGCTTTCTGGACTTCCACTGGAGAGAAGTTCCTTTTGAGATCTTTAGCCCATTTATCGATTGGATTATTTGCGAGTTTGGACTTTAGTTTCTTTAGTTCCCCATATATTCTGGATATTAGCCCTCTGTCCGAGGTGTAGCAGGCAAAAATTTTCTCCCATTCTGTAGGTTCTCTCTTGATGCTCTTGACTAGATCTTTAGCTGTGCATAAGCTTTTTAGTTTAATTGCATCCCGTTCATTTAATTTTGATTTTACAGCATGCACCATAGGAGTTTTGTTAAGGAAGAATCTGCCGACTCCTATAAGGTGTAGTGTTGACCCGACTTCTTTTTCTAGTAAATTTAAGTAAATTTAAAGTTGTAGGCTTAATATCCAGGTCTTTGGAGGATCTAGCCTTGCTTCCTGTAGCTTTTTGAGGATATCTCCAGCTTCACTTCACAGCTGGTGATTGCTCAGACTCATGGGCAGGGTTCCTGGCTCTTAGTTGAGGTTCCAGTGGTCCCCTGTCTCAGCTGAGAAACAAGGTTGCAGGGCCATGGTGGGGGACGCTGGAATCGAAACAACCTGAGGTTTGCAAATAAAGAATTTGGGTGCATGAACTAAGAGTGATGATGATGATAGATAGATAGATAAGTTTTATTAAATGCTTATTATTAATACACATTGCCTCATTTAGTTCAGCTGACATAAAGACCCGTTTTTGAAACGGTAGTTCAGAGAGGTTAATTCCCAGTTTTTTAATAGGTCTTTGGGAAAAGTTTATCATTTTTTTTTCTGAGAAAAGGATAATAAGAATGGTTAATAGTTGTTGGGTAGGTACTGAGTACCAGACATCATTCTAACCACCTCATCTTCTTCCTCTCACTACTTTTCTCCATAATCCCATATGGTAAATGCTTTCATTAGCCCTCTTACACAGTTGGGGAGAGTGAAACAAGAGAGATTGGGTAAATTGCTTAAATTAAGTAATTTACTCTTTTTTTTTTTTTAAGGAAGAGTGTGAGTATGTATGTGAGAGAGTGAAAGAGAGAATTAATTTATTTATTCATCTGTTTTTTGTTTCTCCAACACTTAGTTGTGTATGTGGTGCTGGGGTTTAGTTGTGTATGTGGTGCTGAGGTTTAGTTGTGTATGTGGTGCTAAGGTTCAAACCCAGGTCCTTGTACATTCCAGGCAAGCCCCACAGGTGCCCCGCTCCAGCCCCAGTAATTTACTCTTTTAATAGAACTACTATGTAGTAAAACCAATACTGTAATCTGTGTGGCTGGCCCCAGAGATTCACTGTCAGTGAATGTATTTTATTGCCTCTTAGAGGATGGGTGATCCCCGTGATGGCTACTGAGACGAAAACTCAGAACTATTATGGTAAAGGACTGTGTGGGTTTTAGATGAACAGCAGAACTAGAGAGGGAACTGTGGGGAAGAAGGAAGACCAGAGGACAAGCAGTGGGTGTACCCAGGTGAGGAAAGTGAGGATGGAGGGCTCCACAGCAGCAGGGAGCTCTGGCTGGAGGAGCAGAAGGAGAGTTTGAGGTAGAAGTGCCACCACCAACACCAGTGTCTCATCACCCTCTCTGGAGCTTCATTTCCATATCAAAACATCAAAGAAGTGGGAGTAACCAATTCTAAATTTCCTACAAGGCTCCCAGAGAGCTGGAATAGTCAATTTGGCCAAATTTTATCCACAGCATTTCTAACACCTACAAAAATCATGACTGTGGGATTAATAGGATCTCAAAATGCCCTCTGAATTATTTATATATTTTCATTGGAACTTTTCCCTGCAGTACTTTCATTTCTTGGGATTATGGAGGGACTATCTTGGCTGCCTTGAATTTTTTTCTTGTTTTCTGTGTCTTAGGTTCATAGCAGTGATAAAAACAATACTTCATAGCTTTGTTGTAAGGGCTAAATACAACAATATTTTGGCTTTTAATATTCTCTGAAGATACATTATACATTTTTCTACTTACATACCTACATGTAGACTTAAAAGTATATATTTTCTGTCTAGGTACCATGACTTCCTATGACTTCTTAAATTCTGTCACCAGCAATTGCCTTCCTTTTTGGAATGCCTTTTATTTGTACATCAAAAGAGGTTCTTGGTTTTGTTTTTCTAATCACTAATCATTGTGATCACTGTGTGTAATCTCCATATATAAAACTGTCCTAAGAACAGCTGCACTGTGCCAAGGTTCTATGGGATCTGTAGACATATTCACTAGGGAAAGTACATCTTTAAGAGCCTTTTGCATATTTTACTCATATACTCTAGTTCAGTAAAATTATGATTATAAATATAATGTATGCTTATATAATGTATAATATATATGATGTGTATAATGCATACTATGGTATGTACACTATGTATAATGCCTAATGCTATATATTATGCTATATATTATGGAATCATTTTTTGTGGGCACTTGGAAGATTTGAAATTATATATATTAAATCTGAAAAATGGTCAACAGAAAGAGAAGCATATTAATAACATAAAAGTGCCATACAAATATTGCTTATTGCTTTGTAACTAAAGGGACCCTGAAGAGATCCAGCCTCCATAGTGGACAGTAAGGGCTCCTGAGTTAGAATTGCTAGACTCAAGGCCCATTGCTCTCTTCTCACCTGAGGTGAATCAGCCCCCTCACTCCCAGTGTCCTCATCTGGAAAATGAGGACAATGATAATACCAACTTCACAGGGTTATGGTATGGGGGGAATCTATGACTGAATATGTGTAAAACCCCTGTCAGTTTTCTGTGCATATAACTGTATGTGTTATCCTCATCAACTCTGAAGTCTAACTGATGACTTTGCTTCTTGTTTTATAAATTTTTTTTGCCCTAAATCACAGGTTATTTCATTCAATTCACTTGAAAATTTTGAAGCAGTAGGAAATAAGCTAAAAAGATTTAGTGCAACTATGGAATCTCGTTCCTTCGTTACAAAAAAAGTGGCTCTTTCTCTACAGTTCGAACGTTTCTACTTAAAAATTCCTTTTTCTTCCTTTTTTTTTTTTTTTTTTTGGGCACAGAGCCTTCCCTTTGTTATGGGCTACATGAATGAAAGGAAGGAGCCTTTTTATAAGGTACTTTTCTCTGGAGAAGTCTCAGGAAGGATTACTTTGTGGCATATCCCTGATGTTCCCATATCCAAGTTTGACGGTTCTCCCAGGGGTAAGACAGTTTCCATTTCTAATCCCATGTCTTCTGAGAACAGTTTTGTAAGTAATTCAGTGGGGTTTTTTTTTTTTTTTTGAGCTGAGTACCATAGGACTACATATTAAAAAAATATTCAAACAAACCACTGTGCATTGGACGTCATTGTAAAAGCAGGTATAAACATGAAGCTTATAGATCTGAACAATTCAACCAACATATTTCAGATCTACACAAGTTGAACATAGCAAGGAATGAATGCTGGTAATAGGAATATAAATTAAGCTATTATGCCATATTCATAGTTTTTGAAAAGATAATGTCTTGATAATGTTTTCCCTATTATGAACTGATAAACCAAGTTTTCTGTTTTTGTGTAATTCCTTTTAGAGATACCAATAACTACCACCTGGACTCTTCAAGATAATTTTGATAAGCATCAAACGGTGTCACAAAGTCTTATTGACCATTTCTCTGGGTTTAAAGATGAGGCGGGAACTGCAGTGGTCACTTCCTCAGAGTATGTCCCAAGTCTTGATAAACTAATATGTGGCTGTGAAGATGGCACAATTTTCATCACGCAGGCCTTGAATGCTGCCAAAGCAGGACTTCTCGAAGGGGTTTCTTTGCTAAAAGGTGATTGAATTTCATTTGAGTCTATTCATTTTATTTATCTAAGTTTCACCTTCAACCAGTTACACTAAAGAAGATTCAGAGGCTTTTGCTAATAAGTTTTCATTTTAATATTGAAAAAACATACATACAGGTTTTTTAAAAGCTCAAGCAGGAAGTTAGACTGTGAGAAACAAATTTCTCTCCTTTTACTGAAGACAACTGTAAATAATAGCTCCTTTATGCCCTTACTGAAATTTTCCATGTACACATATATACACATATACCAGTATAACAGTATAAGTTTTTTAAAATTCTACTATACAAATATGTTTTGCTAAGGTATCCTTAAATAAATCTGAATAAAATATTTTGGTGTTCATTCTTTATAACATTCATTTTAAATGATTAATAATAATCAAATTTTAATTGAAAAATTGACTGGTGTTTAGGTTTTCTCATTTTCCCATCTTTAGCTACTATGACTAATATAAGGATAATCCTATCCTTGAACATATGTGTGGATATTTCTGCAGTATTAATCCTCAGGAGTAAAATTACTGGATCAACATCAGTTTGTGTGTTTAATTTTGGAAATATGCCTAAAATGTTTTGTAAAGAACTTATATCAGTATACACGCATGTTCAGTAGTAATAGTCTATGAAAATGCCTTTCCCATAAACCCCTGTCAGCTTTGCTATTAAACTTTTTAATCTTTGCCAGTCAGGGAAAAATGTCTCTTACTGTTTTAATTTTTATCTCTTTGTTAATGGAATATATGCATTCTTATATATCCTTGTTCATTACAACAACAAATGCCTATTTAATGAATAGCATTATGCTATTCATTAAATAGCATTAAGCATTCATTATGCTTCCCTGATATGAGCTGTCATATCAGGGAAGGAAATATAGGAGCTGATTGAGATTTTAGGATATGGAATAAAAATTATTTACCATTTTAAATTATAGAAGTCTTTTTAGAATGTAGTGTATTCGAGAGAAGAGACTAATTCTCAACGTTTTTTAAAAGTCCTCTTATATTGCCCACTATTGTTCTCAGTTTGCTGTTGCTATTTACTGAATGTTTGTGACTTGTGATTCAGTGCTTGAATGAAGTAGGGAATAAATGGCAATGAACCGAGAAGAGGTAATATACTGGATTACAGCTTAATGGCTGCCATTAAAAGTTAGTGAAAAATCCAAGACCTTAGTATTTTTTATCTAGTCTGATTTATCCTAATATCCAGAAAACAAACAGAAACTTAACTTTTAACGTCTAACCTCTGAGTTAATATTTTTATGATTTGCTTGGGGATATGAAATGAGGATGTGCCTGATGGACTAGAAGTAACCAAAGTGAAATAACGAAACTTTGGGACCCAGCTTTAGTTTGAATAAAGAGGTTGTGGCATATGGTCCTCTCCAATTATGGGGAGTTTAGTTAATGATGAAGGAAGGAGTATAGTTAATAGGAAGAGTAAAGAGGTGTCTATCATTCTGCGTTCCAGTACAAATATGGTTTAAGATATCCCTGTGTCTACCAGGTACCAAACAACACTAGAAAATTATCCATATTATCTTATTTATTCTACCCAAGGTCTTTTGGTAGCAAGGATGATTACTATCCTAATCTTTCAGGTGCACATCCATGAGTTAGAGGAAAAGATGACTTGTCTGTGGTGACACATTTAGTACTTTATCAACCTAGAGATGAAGGCAACTTTCTTTAATAGCCAACCTATACTCTTAATTATTATGCTTGGTTTTTGACACTTGAAATTAAGTCAGTTAACCTATCTGAGCCTCAGGTACTTTATCTCCAAAACAAAAAAGTAGGACTAGGTAATCTCTCCAACGTGTTTCAAAGAAAATGTTCTGTGAAACTCGTTTTTTCCTAAGTGTTACACTTGATCATACTAATTTTAAAGAATAGTAATAATCAGCTTATTTTGTGGAGTTAGAATATATGACTTATCCATTCTTTCAGAAAAGTGTTCAATATTTCCTAAAACATAAGAATTCCTAACTTGCTAGCATCCTTCAAGAATGAATAGAGTTCAGCTATCAACATTAGAGCTTCATTGAAAGTGTGATACAGTTTCCGATAAAGCTGTTGCCCTTTGAGATGATCTAGGTGTTGTTCACTAATTTTCTTAGCCAAGTGCATGTTTAATTAAAGATTTATAAAACAAAATCTCAGAATTATTTTCTGGACAAAAATAAAGTTTAACAAATTGGTGTTTGATTCTTTTCCAGATTTCCCTGCTCATAAAGTTCTTAAAGGCCACTACCAAAGTGTTACTTCATTACTTTACCCACATGGTCTCTCTTCAAAGTTAGACAAAAATTGGATGGTGTCTGGGGACCAAGGTTCCTGCGTGATCTTGTGGGATATCTTTACTGAAGACATTTTGCACAAGTTCTTTTTGGAAGCTGGTCCAGTAACAAGTCTTTTGATGTCACCAGAGAACTTCAGAGTAAGTTAAAATAAAAAGTAAATCATAGCACATAATTTGAAAGCTATATAACATTACAGACATTTAGAAAACCAAAGAAAAATAAGCCATATTCCCACAGGAGAAAATTAAGATGTGTGTTTGTATAATGTACCTGGATGATTTTCCATATTTCTTTCTGATGTTTTTATATAAATAGGATTATAACTTATATAAATTGGTTCTAAAATAAATGTTTAATCAATTCCAGGTTTACAAAAACTTCTTAATTATTTCTTAGTACTATATTTTTTCTATCTTAATTTTTAATGTGAAGTTATTTTTAATAAAAGCAGCAGATTATTGCAAAACAAGTCAAACAGTGCAGGAATCTATAAATTAGAAATTAACTTTTGTCTTCAACTGTTTCTTTTTATAATAATATTAATAGTCACATTATTTTTCATATGTGGATTTTTATTTATCTATTTCTTTAATAAATGTTGATGAAACAAATTTATGAGCACCTATCTTTTTGCTAATAAATTTCTAATTAATTAGCTAATAAATTTGCTAATAAAATGTCAACCTTTTTTTCTAATGTCAACCTTTTATTTAAAACTGATGTCTTTGTTAAAATATGAGCAATCAAGTTTTGAGTTTCATCTGTTTTTTTTTAAAGGGAGAGGGACAGTGAGAGAGAGAGAGAGAATAAATTTTTATTTAGTTTTTCTTGTGGCTTTCATTGCTTCATTGTGTATGTGGTGCTGAGGTTGGAACCGAGGTCCTCATGCATGCAGGCAAGTTCTGCAACCACTGAGCCACCACTCCAGCCCCAGTGTTTCATCTATTTTTAAAGTATAGAATAACACAGGTAAAATGCATTTGTAAATTAGTGAGCTTTTAAAATTACTTCTCCATAATATTATAAAAATGAGCTACAATTAAACTTGGAAAAAAACAGTATTTTTTGTAGTAAGACATAACAATTTTTGTATAATACAAATTATTAAATAAAACAGTGAAACAAGGTTAAGTCAGTTTTTAAAATGTTTTTCCACATGATGATTTAGAATTCCTTGATATATCTTTTATTCACAAGGTGGTTCTTTTTTTTTAAATTTATTTATTTTTTCTTTCAACTCTAGTTTGGCAGTCCAAGTTAGTTTCATTCCGGATCTCTTCTACTCCTGCCTCCATCATAGATGACTTAACTCTAAGGATCAGGATCCATTCAAACTAAGTCCAAAAAGTTAAAAAAAAAAAAAAAAGTCAGGAGGAGAGCAACTTTATTGAAAGGGCACAGCAGTGCCCTGGATGTCCTATAATGGATTGTCCTGGATATCACCAGGCAGTGGCTCCTGGGGAGCCTAAAATTTGCATACACAAGTTTCTGTATGCAAAAGTGGATGCTGTGTGCTTTCCTGTGATTGCTTCCCTCTCTTGCTTCTTCCTATGAATTATTTTATCTTTCAAATGCCTGGATTCTGATTGGCCTAGTGTGAGTCACTAGTGTCATAGATCTGTATTCTGAAAACACATTGGGATGCCCTTTCTAGAAGCTGTGGGATGGGTAGGTTATCTAAGAGGTAGGATGGTTGGGAAGAAATGACATTTCATATGTTCTGCAAGTCTAGGATCCATATGTATCACACCTACTGTTTTGTAAGGTTTTTCCTTCAGGATTTCTGTAATCTCCTTTAAAAAAATAATTAGGAAAGAAAATGTGTTCTCTAGGGCCCCATAGAGAGGTTGATGATGGGTCCCAGAAGGTCTCAATAGATTGTGACTGGTGCTGTAAACACCACAGCTGAAATTCTGGGTAGATCAACAGCACCCACATGGATGGTCACTGTCCTACACTGTGGCCAAGGTAAACAACATGCTGACTTTTAAAAAAGTATCCTAGGGACTGTTGTCCTAAGAGCCTATTTTGGTCCTTGTGTCTTTGAGGTGGTACATTCAGTTAGAACCATCTAATGCTTACCTCTTTTAGATTGTGTCTACACTGAGTTTCCTGTTTGGATTAGGATCTCTATAGTTCTGGGAACAGCACCAAATCACATTTTGAGGCTTTAAGTGGAAACTATCAGCTCATGATACCCTTGGGCCTAAGCTTGTGTCTACAAATAGCTTCTTTTTGTGGCAACAAATTAGTTTGGGGTTTATTTTATTCTGCATTATTTCCGATGTCTACTTCACTGCCTGAATTTGCTGAGTGATGATCAAGTTCTTCATTTATCTTATAAGTAGATCTGGCCTAGAATTCTCCTTTTACTTGTATCTCTTGACCTTCCTGATAGGTTGTTGAATTTAAACTGCACCTTACATTTAAAGCTTCTCTATAGAGAGCTGTGTGAAGAGCTTGTGTAAAAAGTAGAGATATCCTTTTGTAAATGAGGTTTTAACCGAATTTTTTTATATTAGGGGAAAATATCTGAATTAATCATGAAGAAAGCATTTAACTACTATATAAGTTTGTTTTTATTTTTTTTTTTTCACAGCTGAGAGATGATCAGATAATTTGCTGTGTGTGCAGTGACCATTCTGTGGCTCTCCTTCACCTGGAGGGAAGGAGGTGCCTCCTGCGTGCTCGGAAGCATCTTTTCCCTGTGAGGATGATAAAATGGCACCCAGTTGAGAACTTTTTAATTGTTGGATGTGCAGACGATTCTGTCTACATCTGGGAAATTGAAACAGGTAATTTGATATTTTACCCTTTCTTATCTTTTATATATTTGTGATGTACAAGCATGTGAAAAGTTCCAGAGAGGACATGGTAATGACATCACTTGCTTTAAGCTTTGGTTGGGATGCATTTATGGCTTCAGTTGAAGGCAAATGTGGAAAATGAAACACAACAGGCTAAGTCAGATCCTGGTCAGCTGGTGATTAGCTGACAGGGCAGCAGGGCAGTGCACAGCAAGAGCCGGATATTTCTGGAAGCTATAAATAAAAACACAAGTTATCTACTTTAATTATTAACAAGAGAGAAATTTAGTGTCCTCCTGGTCTCTAAGTATCATTAAATTCTGCCTTCTTCAGCATACTCACCATCTCAGCAACATTTTAACTAATTGATGATCAGTAATAATGGAGTATAATTAATTATAAAACTCCCAAAAGTTGAGTCAGGGAAACTGAAAACTGAATGGCCTGATTAAACTTTTGATATTATTCCATGCAGAATGTGTAGTTTGAATTTTAAAGTTTTTATAAAAGAAGTTTTACTACATAACTGAAAATCAAGAATAACATATTTCAGAAAATGCTAGGAACATATCAAATTAGCTGAAGTAATTAGTGAATGGGAGTCAGGGGAGTTCACTTGAGAGTACATTTCACTGAAACTATTGCATGATTTTTATTGATTAATCAGTGGTGGTTTTATGTTGGGTGTTATTAACAGACTGGGTAGTTTATAATATTATAGTTTAGAGTCATACTTCACCCTAGTAATTGCTGTTTTCTTTGCATTTGACTGTTGTGTGTTAATGTTGGTGGCTAACATACTTGAGTTTTGAAGGTGTGGTATACACCTTACATTTGTATCTTCTTGTGTGTCTTTGAAAGTTTCCATGCTCATTTGTTCATATGAGTTAGATTCTCATAACTAATATATTAGTCACCATTTTATTTATGAGGAATTGTGGATCTGTTATGTAAATGTGCAAGATTGCACAGCTAATACATGGTGGTTCTTTGAACAATATGCTCATAATTTGGAGAGTTTCAGAATTCTTAGGTAATGGGTCAATCTGAGTGGTAGGTGAGTATAGTTGATAAAAGAGACTCTGAAGTCCAGGTTTGCCTCCAGGACCTGACAATGGAGAGTCCTACAACCTTGGATGAATTCCTTGGCTTCTCTGTAGGACAATTTCTTCATCTGTGAAGTGGGGATATAGCACTGCCATCCTCACAGGGTTAAATAACTTGTACTTGCATTACTTGTACACAGTGTCTGCCCTCAGTATAAGTTAACTATTATCAAAGACTGCAGCAAAATCTTGACTTCTGCTTGTGAAATCCAAGTCTGCAAAACACATATACTTATAAATTGACAATTATGTTTATAATTTTGAACTCTTGGTGATCAAACAGATTTTTTTAACTTTTAATAACATAATTGTAGTATTATTTTTTATTAGTTGAATATGGACTTACAATTAAGGGGAATCATTATCAAACAATCAAAAACAAATGTATATTCACATAGTTAGCCAAGGCTGATGCCATTCCATGGTTTCCCCCCTTGGGTTCCCCATGGTTCTATGTTTCCCCCAATTGAACCCCTGTGTTAAATGGACTTCTCGTGGAGATCAGGAGCTCTCCTTCTGAGTTGATTCCCCCATACTCCCTCCCTCCAGTCTCCTAGATATCCTTCCTAATCCTTCCCCCATTCCTATCCCCCTCCCTATGTCTCCAGGTATCCTAGGCAAGGTTCTCCTGGTTAGATTTTTTTTCATAGATAATAGAATCCTGCAACAATACATAAATTTCTACTCACTTATGAGTGTTCATGTTCCCACTGTCCCCATCAGGATGCCTTTGAGCTTTGCAATGTTAGTTTTGATAAAGTAAAAAGTAAAGTACTCTTGAGATTGTATTTGTTACCATTTTGCATTTAAGTTTATTATTTCTTTTTATATCCTCAAAATGCATAATTAAATGTAGTTAAAATTTTGAAAAATAAAGAAACACCAAGAAAAACAAATAATTCTATCCCACACCCTAAATGGAAGTGCTATTATTTTGTACTTTCTGTCAGACATCTTTCCATGCTAATAAATAGATATCCTTATTGGATTTCAGTCATACTTCTAGCTCAGGTGGGTCAAAGAAGAGTCTGTAACAAAAAGAGTATTTGTAGGTATGGGTAGGGATTAGGAAAAGACTAGGAACGAATACTGTAGTTTCCCAGCACCCAGACACTGGTGGTATCTGGAAACTTTTACACCTGTAGGGCTGAAGCCAAAGACTGTGTCACCGAAATCCAGTGTCAGCTGAAGCTCAGGGGGTGCTCACAGCTGAAGTTGTACCAGGGAGGCAGCTCCAGCCAGATCATCAGGACTGAAACTGAGAATTGTGGGAAATTCTCTTCTTTCTCCTGTAGTCCTCATTCCTGCCCGACTTAGTTTAATCCCTCTGGAAGTCAGAGGTGTAGGGTATTCAGTTCTAGAAATCATATTAGCCTCACTGTAGACAGCAGGACACAGAAGGGTAGATGAGGATGAAGTGGGCTGTCAAATGGACAATGATTGGTATAGTGGCTGTCATGGATACATCATATTTTAATTCAGGAATCTTTTATAGTTTGCTGTTTAAATTGTTTCCTACTAAAACGTTTGTTTTAGTTCACCATGTCAAATAATATGTACATGTTCAAACTAACCTATAGAATATTTGTTCCAAATGAGGCTGTTTATCTCATGCTAACTACACTGGTAGTTTTTAAACAATTTTGACTCAACCTAAGACAGAGCCTATGATTGCTCAGAACTGTATCAATGTCTTCACATTTGTCATGTGCCCTTCACTTTTTAGAGCATTGTCCCACTGACCATCTCAAATGAGTCTCTCAGTGACCTGTATAGGTGGCTGGTGGCCCAGCTTTTCTGATCATACTCATCCCTTTTGGATAAGTTGATGTTCTTTTAAGTTTTGTGTCTGGTATTGGTTTTGTTGTAGGTTGCCTTTAATCTCTGGTGTTCCAATTTTGCCCAAAATTTAATGAACTACTTTTTCTTTCCTAAGCTAGATTTTATCTGGCTAAGATGGTTCCATGATGTTTTCTGTACTTGATTTATTATTTTATCCTCCTCCTGTAAAGGTGCAGAAATCCAGGATGAGAACCTTTTCTACTTATATTTTTATAAGGTTGGCAGGGGTGAGGAGGTATCAGCTAAGACCACAATACACTGAGAAGAGCCGAAGTGTAATGTGCCTGTTCACTGATAGGCTTGGCATGTGAATAAATGAATGGATGATGATTAAGTGATCTGACCCAAGTGTTCTTTGGCCTCCCTTATGGTAGTTCTTAGGTTGTCCAGCAGCAGGTCCTTAGCTGACTTCTCCAAGTCTCCTCTGGGGTTTATAAAGCTCACAGGGTGTCTTCCCTGCTCCGCGTTATTCTGTGTATTTTCTACTCCAGTTGGTTTTTCCTGGGCCTTTGCCCTCCTAGCTGTCCTCTTGGCGGGTTTAGACTTAGTTCCATATTCTGTTGTCCAGCACTCTGCCTCCTCTAAATACATGAAGGAGGAGTAAATTGACATGAAGCTAGTTTTCAGATCTTTCAGCACTAGAACAAATGTAGAGCTGGTAGAGAAAAAATAAGAGGTGTTGGCAGGATAAGAGATTTGTGGAAAGGGCCTCAACAGAAAGAAAGGGAAGGAGATTGAACACAAAAGTTAATTTTCATTTGTGCCAAGGTCTGCCTTGGTAGAAGTTTGGGGAGTGTGTGACATGCAGGGTCAGGCCCTGTGCACCCCTCAGGTGTGGGGGATAACAGGAGAGGCCTCTTCAGTCTTTCACAAATGCTTTATAATAGCCTATTCTCACTTCATTCATACATTTCTGTGGGAAAAATGCACGTGTATATTCTACAGCCATACAACCCCAGGCCTTTTTTTCTTGAAGTAATAAAAGGTCATTCTTTCTTTCTGTGGCATATGTCAGATGCATGGCAGGGCAAAGTTTGGGATTACAGGTGGGCATGTTCATCTTATGGAAGAGGCATTCAACTGAAGTAAGGAAGTATTTGTGCAACATTGGGAGCCCTCACCCTGGCTAAAAATGCAGAGCTTCCAGGCTGGGAGTGATGAGAACATCCAGTTTTGCTTATTGATTTCCCAGAAATCCCACAATGTTTAGGGCTGATTAGGAAAGAGAGAAATTGGAAACGTCATTTTGATTAATATTTGAGTTCCCCCAGTGTGTTTGGTACTGATGACTTTGGGCAGCTTTTTCCCCTCAGTACTGTGACACAACAGGGACAACATAATACCGATTGTCCCCCCACCCCTGCTGCCTCCCCCCAAAAATACATATCAGAAATATTTTTTGGCTCTGAGCTAATTATTCTTTGAACAATTAAATTTAAAATATTCTAAGACTTTTATGTGCATAGTAAGAGATTTACATAGCAGAAAACTTACTCGTACAATGGATTTCTAATGTGTTGTTGTCCATGTAACTACTATTATCAAAGATCCTCTTTCTGTTAAGCACATGATCTGTCTTATGAAATATTCCATATGGATTTTTAGCAGGAAAATGAAACCTCATTTGTTTGAATTTTAATGAAAAGTTCTTGATAAGGTGGTTCAGAAAAACTTTATGTGTGCAAGTCTGCATAGTAAGTATTTTCAGCTTTGTGGGCCATATGATCTCTGTTGCAACTATTGAACTCCCTGTTCCCCCTTATAGTTCAAGAGAAGCCACAGATTGTACATAAAGGAGTGGGCAAGGCTGCATGCCAATAAAACTTTATTCATAAGAACAGGCAGCCAGAAGCCAAGGTTAATACACCACTGAGAAGGATAATTATTTTTATAAGGATCATTGTTTCCATAACAGTTTGTTTTTAAAGTAGGTTGCAATATTTGATCCACAGTACCTCATTGACTCTGGTAGGCAGGACAGTATGGTTATGCACATCTTACCAGTGAGAAACAGAGGTTTTGTGAATCGGAAGGTCCTCAGGCTAGGTGTGGGCTCTCACTCTAGGGCAGATGTCTCCTCCTTCCACTCTGGTGTGTTCTCCACTGACACCTCCGGCAGATGGAGGTTAGATTTTCGAGACCATCAAGCAGGGAATTAGATAAGGAAAGCTCTGAGAAAAAAGGAAATTGCTGCCAGGAACTGTGTTACAAGCTGTACTGAAGAGAGGGTCTTCAGCTATCGCTCAGAGCTTGGGTCTTAATTTCTTAATCAGATGACAGATAAGAAACAGCAAATTACATGTGGGGAGGCTGTTAGAGGCAGCACTCTGATAGCAGAAGGGACAGCTGAAGGAAAGGGAGGAGAGACGAAAGCTGTGGATTTCTGTCTTTCCGGAGCTCTTAGAAGAGTCACCAGAAACAAGCAAACAAAAAAGCTGAGAAATTGTTTCCCCTATTCAGGAAGCTCTGCATAGGCCAAGGGGAGCTTCTAGTCCACAGCCTGTAACTCGTAGGGGAGAGCTGGGCTTTCTCTTTCCTAGGTGCTTCTGGGCTCCAGCAGGAATACTGAACAGCAATAAATCCACATGAATCCCAGATCCAAGGACATCACAGAATCAGCTGGTGCCTGAAGTTCAGGGGACTGAAGTCTGATCAATGAGTGGGTAGAATGCAGGGTCCATGGGAGTCGTTTTTATCAATTCCTTCACTTTCCCGCTCAGGAAAGGTGGGCTGTGTGATCTTGAACAAAAGGCTTCCAACTATAGCATAGCTTGAGGATCCAGTTTCTGGTTACAATATGGTTTCTGTGGGAATACACACGCTGGGTTTTAACAAAACCACTTTACAAGCCTATTCATAGCAAATTAAGAAATAAGGAAAAAGATAACATGTTTCAGAGTTATTTTCAGCACAGGTATTAAATTTTCTTTCTTTTTTTTTTTTAAAGAAAGAGGATAGTGAGAGAGGAAGAAAAAGAGAGAGAGAGAGAGAAAGACAGAAACAACTTTATGTAGTTTTTCATCTGGCCTTTGTTGCTCTAACACTTAGTTGTGTATGTGGTGCTGGGGCCTGAACTTGGGTCCTTGTGCATGCCAGGCGAGCATCTTAACCACTGAGCCACCACTCCAGCCCCAGGTATTAAATTTTCTATCTCCATTTTTTTCTTATTGGAATTAGTAGTAGTTGGCTGAAAAATTATTCAGCCTACCATGATGTCATATAAATGAAGCATTTGTTTTCCATGATTTCAAAGTACATAGTCTTGAGAAGAAAATTAAAAAAAAAATTAAGGTGAGTTTTTTCCAACTAATAGTTTATAAGCCTATTTTGGAACATTTTCAGTGTTTAATTTTCTTGTAGATTTGCATTTACTTTAATCATTTAGGGTGAAAGATATGTAGAATACATATAGAACAGTTTCCCAGAAATGCTCCAATAGAGTAGAATTGTGTCATTGAATTCTTACTTTTCAATAACAAAATGTCACACAAATTCACTATGTGGAAAAATCATTTTCCAGGCAACAAATTTTACTTGTTTATCTCCTTTTATATTATACATTGGCTAGTATTGCTATACATATAAAATAAAAATTTAAAAATTACCCTAGTGACCGATTATACCATTCTGAGGAACAATGTTTCTTGATTTTCAAATCAAGGTCATTACTTTCCAGATATTGGGACAAAGTTATGTTGTGTCAGCTGCCTTATCAGCACTAGTATAAAGCGTCCATTATACATGTGTTCAAGGCTTATTTGGGGTATGCAGCATCCTGCAGGTCCCAGTTTCTGCAGTATATCATTTTCTTTAAGCCATGTTATTTTGTTGTGGCAGATTACAGATGGAACCCACATGGGATGATTGTTTTTAGAAAAAGAAAAATAGGATGCATTAAAGTACAGGATGGGATTTTTCCTATATCACCTTTTTCAAACCCTTTCCCTTTATTATAATAATTATTGATGTTATTACTCAACATATATTTTTAGTTTACTGCCTATTTTTCAAATCTTCATTTCTTCCCCTGTTGTCCTGGTTATCACATCTACACTATAATTTGAACCAGTTTGGGTTCATGCTGTATTGTGTGTATGTGTGTGTGGGGGGGGGCACACACACTTCTGCATTTGTATACACACAGTATATACATACCCAAGTCAAGTTTTACCTCCTCAAAGAAGAGTTAAGTCTCCATATCTGCTGGCATGGATTAAATGTTAACTATTGTTTATTATAAATCCTTCGTAAATTGCCATCCTGCCTTGTATTTAAGGGTTCTTTATCCCTGGCTCCTTAAGACTCCCTCCATTTCAGTTGAGCTAGTAGCTGTTTCTCATTCTGATGAAGCGCCTACCACCACAAAGAACACTGCAGTGATCTCATAACACCTTCCTCCTGAAAGAGCTTTTGATATCTCAGGGAGCGTTTTGTACCTCTGAAACAATTTGAAATGTTAGACAGTATGCAAGCAAGTGTTTTGTGGAGTGTGCTTAAGTGCCCAAATGTAGTGACAGTATTCTTGTGGAGATTTTTACTGCTTTTCTTTTATTACTGTTATAGTTTGGATGAAAGGTATCCCCAAAAGCTTGTGTGAGATTATCCAGGAAGGCTGAAGTGAAATGATTAGGTTCTAAGAGCCTTGACCCAATCAGTGAGTTAACCCCTGATAGGGATTAACTTGCCATGGTAGGAAATAGGGTGTGGCTGGAGTAGGTGGGTCATTAGGGGCATGCCTTTGGGGAGTATATTCTGTATCTGACACACAGTTGCTCTCTCTGCTCCCTGGAGCCAGGCCTTATGTCATGATGTTCAACCTCACCTTGAGCTCCAAGGAATGGAACCAGCCTTCTGTGGACTAAGATCCCTGAAACCATGAGCCCCCAAATAAACTTTTCCTCCTAAAATTGTTCTTGTTGGGTCCTTTAGTCATAGCAATAAAAAATCTGACTAAAACAATCACCGTAGCACAATGTACTTTACCTCTCATGTTTACAATTTGGGGGTTACTGTTAAAGTCCTCACTAGCCTAAAGCAGCAGGAGGGTAAAAATTTTGCCTGTCTTGGTCACTGCTCTATTCTCAGAAGCTAGTACAGCACCCGACACATAGAAAGAACTCAACAAATTTTTGTTAAATTTAACTGAAAATGAAAATGAAAATAATATTTAGCTTCGATGAGGACAGATAAAGCCACATGACTCATTATTTACTTCTAGTGTATTGAACTAATGTTGTTGCCAGATATTTGGGAAAGAAGATTCTGCCACTATTTGTGTTCTCTTTGACAAGTCAGTAAATTAATCAGTGCCTTAGTTTCCTTGTGGTATTGATGATGATAGCATACAATGTTTTCGGAATATATATATATATAACATTTACACATACACATACACAGTATTCATATATATATATATATATATATAATGCTGATTATAATAGAAAAGAAACTAGAGCAATGAAAGAAAAAATAAATTGGAATTCATAAGCTTTTAAAACTTTTGTGCATCAAGGGGCATTACCAAGACTGTGAAAACATAGTTTACCAGAATGGGGAAAAATATTTGTGAACCATTCATTTGTTAATAGTTTAATAACTAGAATACATAAAGAACTCTCACAGCACAACAAAAAGACAAGTCCCCCAAATTTGAAAAATACAAGGGACTTGAGTAGAAAATGTACAAATGACCTTCAAGCACAGGAAAATTTGTTATCATCATTAGCCTTCAGGGAAATTTAAATAAAAATCCCAGTGAGAAACTAATTCATAGTAATTAGGATGCTTAGAATCAAAACACTGGAAAATATCAAATGTTGACAAAGCAGTGGAAAATACAAACACTGGTGCATTGCTAGTGGAAATATAAAACAGTGCCACTTTGGTATTTCTTCAGAGTTAAACATAGGGTTACCATGTAACTCAGCAATTCCTCCTCTGTATACCCAAGAGAAATGAAAGCATATGCCCATAGAGAAACTTAAAAATGAACATTTGTTGTAGCACTATTCAGAATGGCCAAAATGTGAAAATTACACAGATGTACATCAATTCTGGAGGAATAGACACGCAAATTTTTGTATACACATACAATGAAATATTATTCTGTCCTTAAAAAGAACGAAGGACTGGGGCTGGAGCGGTGGCTCAGCGGTTTTGGCACTTGCCTGCCAAACACGAGGACCCAGGTTCAAACCCCAGCACCACATATACAACAAAGTGTTGGAGCAACTAAGGCCATGTGAAAAACTAAATAAAGTCGGTTCTCTCTTTCTCTCTCTCTCACTGTCCCTCTCTCTTTAAAAAAAAAAAAAAAGGACTGATACAAGATATAACTTGGATGAATCTAGAAAACATTACACTAAGTGAAAGAATCTTGATACACACTCAAAAATAATAGATTGTATGATTCTTTTTATATGAAGTAACCAGAATAGTGAAATACCAACAAAGACACCAGATTGGTGGTTTCCAGGAAATGGGGGAGAAGAGAATGTGGAATAATCATTTAATGCATACAGGGTGTTCTTATGAGGCAATACAAAGTTTTGAAACTAGAGAGAGATGGACTGCACAGCACTGTGGACGTACTAAATATCATCTCAAGCTAAAAAACAAAAGAAATTCAGGAAGTTTAAAAAGAGTGTTTAAAAGCATTAGAATCCCAGCATTTGTAGAAAATCATTATTAAAAGTTGGTGTATCATATTTTTGATGTTTTCATTTTCCATTGTAACATGCAGAATTACACCTATTCTTACTTTATAGTATGATTTTAATGTTTTGATGATTACATTTCACTGTATTTGATATTCTTTATATGCCTCTGTTTTTTATTGATATTTTTGCAAGGAAAAAAAAAAGGTTCATTGCCTTCCCCAGACCAGTGAAGGAGTTTGTGTCACAAAAATAGTTAAGAGCTCCTGTTAGTCTTAAAGATTTTCAAAGTAAGATGCATCAGAATTACTCAACGGTAGCAGTAGAGTTGGAGAGTATAAGTCAATATCTGTATTTTCACTTGGCATGCTGTTTCCTTTTGCCCTCCATATATTTTTTAAAAATTCCAGAAAGAAAATACAATAATAATATAGGGTTTGACCTCATTTTCAATGAAATTAAATCCAATAATTAATATTATAGCACCAAAGAGAGAAATATGTCTCATTGAATCTATATTTTTGCTTCCATATAAATCCTTGGTGAATATTTTTACGTGTGTGTGCGTGTGTGAAAATGCATGTGTATACATACATACCTGCCCCACAATACTATCATAATAGTTGTCTATAATTCTATCAGCTGAAAATGAACTTCTACTTTTTAAAAGTTTTTAAATTAAGAAATTTAGTTACTGTACAATAAAAAATGCATCCAAAGTAACAATATGATATGTATATAGTCTTAAATTCAATTGAACCCTAGATCCCACCCTATTCTCCCACCTTTCCTTTCCCCCGTACCCCTTCCCCTCTCCTTGCTGATACATATCTATGAATGCCCTAGGTTATGTGTTACTACACCTTTGCTGGGTCTAATACATGAGGTTGATCACCATTCACACAGGTCTGTTCTAGCTCCAGCCTCCATAGATGATTGAAGACATTTGACCCTTGACTCTCTGGATTAGGCTAACTTCACTTGGCATGATTTCTTCCATCGTCATCCATTTGCCTTCAAAGGCTACAATATCATTGTTTCTAATTGCTGAGTAGAAATCCATGGTACATATATACCACAGTTTTCAGATCCATTCATCCAGTGAGAGGTATCTTGGTTGGTTCCATAATTTGGCTATTGTAAATTGAGCTGTTATGAACATGGATTTTGCTTTGTTGCTGTAATGTGCTGATTCTAACTCCCCTGGAAAAATACCCAGGAGAGGGATAGCTGGATCATTTGGTGGGTTTATCCCTAATTTGTTGAGGATTCTCCACACTGCTTTCCAGAGGGACTGTTCTAGTCTGCAATTCCACCTACAGTGTGCTAGTGTTCTTATCTCTCTGCAATCCCTCCAGCATTTATTATTGTTTATATTCTTTATTTTTGCCAATCTGACTGGCATGAAATGAAATCTTAATGTAGTTTTGAATTGTGTTTCTCTGATTACTAGTGACTTAGTGCACTTTCTCATGTATTCATTGGCTTGCTCAATGTCCTCTGTTGAGAAGTTTCTATTTAGCTCTTTGTCCCATTTATTCATTGGGTTGTTTGTGTTTTTGTAGTTGAGATTTTTGAGGACTTCGTAAATTCTGGATATTAGTCCCCTGGCTGAAGAATTACAGGCCATGATTCTCTCCCATTCTGTAGGAAGCCACTTGACAATTTTGATCATTGACTTTGCTGTGCAAAAGCTTTTTATCTTTATGACATCCCACTTAACTGATTTTTGACTTTACTTCTTTCACTATGGGAGACATGTTGAGAAAGTCTTTGCCTTCTCCCAAATGCTGAAGTGTTGGTCCTAACTTTTCTTCCAGCAGTTGCAAGGTAGCTGGTTTAATTCCTAGTTCTTTAATCCATTTTGATTTTCATGCAAGGTAAAAGATAAGAGTCTAATTTCAACTTTCTGCAAGTGGCTGTCCAGTTTGACCAGCACCATTTGATGAAGAGGCTGTCTCTTCTCCATGTTATATTTTGTCCCCCTTTGGCAAAAATCAGATGTTTAAAGATTTGTGGGTTTGTTTTAGGGTCTTCTATTCTATTCCATTGGTCTTCATTCCTAACTTGATAACAGTACCATGCTGTTTTTGTTACTACAGCTCTACAGTATAGTTTTAAATCTGATATGGCAAAACCACCTGTTTCATCTTTCTTGCTTAGTAATGTTTTGACTATTCTGGGTTTCTTATTATTCCAAATGAATTTGAGAATTGCTTTGTCTATATCTGTAAAGAATGACATTGCTATCTTGATGAAGATTGCATTGAATCTGTAAAGAACTTTTGACAGAATGGCCATTTTAATTATATTAATTCTGCCTAACCAAGAGCATGGAATGTCTTTCCATCTTCTCAGGTCATCTTGGATTTCATTCTTCAGTGTCTGATAATTTTCGTTGTAGAGGTCTTTGACTTCCCAAGTTTTTTATTCTTTTCAAGGATATTGTGAATGGGTTCAATTTCCTGATTTCTTCTTCTGTCCTATTATTATTAGTGTATAGGAAAGCTATTGATTTATGGATATTGATCTTGTAGCTTGCCACTTTGCTAACTCTGTTTATAAGTTCAAGCAGTTTTCTGGTGGAGTTTTTTTTAGATCTTCCAGATAAAGGATCATATCATCAGCAAAAAGAGAGAGTTTGACTTCCTCTCTTCCTATTATTATCCCTTTGATATCCTTTTCTTGCCTGATTGCTCCAGCTAGGGTCTCAAGAACTATATTGAATAAAAGTGGTGAGAGTACACAGCCTTGTCTTGTTCACGAGTTTAGTGAAAATGCTTTCAGCTTTTCTCCTTTTAGGATTATACTAGCCGTGGGTTTGGCATATATTGCCTTTACATACTTTAGTGAGATTTTATAATTGTTCATTTAATCTCATAATTTTACGAACATTTCCTCCTTTCATTATGAGGACATTTTAAGGATGGGGCAATAAAATGATCTGAATAGGGAGGTTTGTGCTGTGCTTTTACAATTTTCTTTCTTCAAATTTGTATTTGCACATCTATTAATGTTTATTAATTATAAACACTTGAAGAATTGCCTATGTTACATAACAGAATTATACTTTATGCGGTTATGGTTCTATAGTGTTTTTAGATCCCTCCACCTTACTTTCAGAATTTTACATTATAATTAGGCCTGGTGGTGCATGTCTTTAACTCAGCTACTCAGGAGGCTGATATAGGAGGGTTATAAGTTTGAGGCCATTCTCACTTAGAACTCAGTCATACCCCATCTCAAAATAAAAAATTAAAAAATAGCAGGGTTGTAGCTCAGTGGTAGAGTACTCCTTGGGTTCTGTCCCCAGTACTACAAAATCATGTGTGTGTTTTGGGGGGTCCCCTACCATATATGATTAACTTTTATAGTAAAATACACATAGATTGTGTGTGTGTGTTTGTGTGTGTGCATTTTAATTGAGGTGTTATTCAACTCCATGTTTTTTGGTTCTCCTGGCATCTTAATACACATTAGGCATATTATTATGTATTATGGGATTCTTTGGAACATTTTTGTATGCTCATAGTCAACTATGAAAATCAAACAGTCCCACTCTAATGATAACAATAAATATTGTTTGATCTTAAGATTACTTTCACCAATTAGGCTATACCCTTCACTACCTTTATTGTTTCCTTCGGCAATTGCTATCTTCCTGGATTTTCCATTTCTAATGAAAATTCTGGCCGTAATAATTTTTAGCAATTCCTGTGGTCTGATTACATTTTCGGATCTGTGAAGGCTGAGTGCGTTTGCTATGTATCTGAATTTAATGTTTATGGGGGCTTAAGAATAAGCATAGAAGAGGCACACTTCGGGACAGCTGCACTGTGACTTCTCTTTAGTCAGGCCCCTTTTACAAGCAGTTTACATAGACACTTGGAACGTTAGTAAGGTTTCACAGCTGCAGTGTTTAGTGGAAATAAACCCAAAAGAGCCATCTGCCCTCCCCACGCTGCCTCCTTTCAATTCCCTAGCAACTTCCCAGTAGCCAGCTGCCACAGAAATGATTGGAAAAGCAAGATTCAGTGGACTGTAATGATTGTTATTCTCGGGGAAAGTAGGTTCTCTGATTTGGCTCAGAGATAAAAGATATTGGATGCCCTTGATTCATCTGAGTGTATCAATAATATCCAACTTCTACCATTAACTAACTTGTGAGGAGATGATGGGGAAAGTCTTTTGTTTCTAGGAGTAACCAGGTGAAAACCAATCCAGAGTTCAAGTCCTTGCTTGAGAGTGATAAGCAGAGAATTTAGCTGTGGGAATATTGCCAGATTGAATCTTGTGTGCTACAAATAACATTGGTTATTAATCCCAGCCTTATCAATAAATCCTAGACATAGATTACCCCCACCCTTTCTTCAGTCCCTTTTGTGTTTCCATGAAGCAGATATCTTTCCATTGAGGTCCATGTTCTGATAAGTCATGGGACCAGCTTTTGCCTCAAGGAAGTACCATGGTACCAGAAATTCCTCTAACGACACAAGATGCCCTTTTACAGTTCACCCTTTGAGTAGAAAGTAAATTGTTTTTGAAAATTAAGTAAATGACTTGTACTTTTTAGGAATAGGTGAGAATTGATGATATTTGTGGGTTGGGATTCTAAGAAGAGAACTGACATCAAAGACTTGATAAGACAATTCAATTTTAACCCATACTTTCTAAGGCAGATTAATGTTTTTTGTCACAATATTTTTTTTACTTCTATAAGTATCATCTCTTCTTAGACTGCTTAAAAACTACATTGCTACATGTTCCTCACTCTATGACTTTTTTTTTAAAAAAGTTCTTTTATCTATATCTTACAACTATCAGTTTCCCCAGGATTAGTCTGTTATCAAAGCTATCCCTCAGCAATGACTTCATACAGGAAGTTGAGCTTTACCTTTAAGCAATGGATTTAAAAAGAATCTTTAGTACATCATAAGCTAATTATAGATCTCATAGAAAACCCAGTCAGCCATGCTGGGGGTTGGAATCAGATGACTAAGCTCACCTGTATGGACATAAGGAGAAACTGAAGGCATGAGCTACTGTCCTAGGTTGTGAAAAAAACGAGTGTCATACTAACTCATCTCATAGAATCTCTCTCTGTTTAGCTCTGGCCTCATGGCTTGAAATTGTTTGGAATCCAGACCTACATTCTCTAAAAAGTCTAAAATTTAAAAATTTTAAGAGTTTGTGGTAAAGCAACAAAAATCAATCTTAGCTCACATGAGGCTCTTCATCCCACTAAGTGTCTTTGTCATCCTTCTTTCTCTGTCTCCTTTTCCTCCTCTTCCTCCAGCTGCTGTCTACTGAAATGTAACATTTGACTGTGTCTGTTCTTCTAGACTCCGCTATAAGTGTTATACAGCATGCATATATGCATTATTTTTGTCTCTCTGAAATATGAAAAGTCCAGAATACGAAAGCCCTCTGGTCCCGCATGTATTGGACAAGGGACTGTGAACTGCTCTTACTTTTCTCTGTCATTCTATTAAAAGTAATTGAGAGTTTTCTCTGAAATCCCAGCTATCTTCTGCCTTTGTTTCCTTGCCTCCCATTCACTTAAATGCAATTTGTTCTGGCTTCTGGCTACACAGTTCCAACGCAGCTGATCTTCCTGAGGTTTTCTCACTGCCAGGTTCAGTTGTCATCTCTGGATCATGGGCGAGTGACTTGTCTAAAATCACTGTCATCAACATCCTATTCTATGACACTAACTTCTCCTGATGGCCAGTGCCCTTTTTTTTCAATTGACCTAATTATACATACTCTCTTTATTATTTCCTGCATTTGCTGTCAGTGTGTTTCTCATTTTCTCTGCATTTTCCTTGGGCTTACCAACACAGATGCTTTTAATGATTATCACAATTGTGGTACAATATAAGCAAAGATGTATAAAGTATGAACAAAGGTGTGGAATCTTTACAAAGCGTGGTATTTACCATTTCGATGGGTGTAGTTTAGTGGCATTAAGTGCCTTCCCATTATTGTTCTACTCTCACCACCACCCATTTCTAGAACTTTTTTCAACTTTTCAAAATGAAATTCTGTAGCTATAAAATTAAGTCTCTGTTCCTCACTCCTCCCAACCCTTGACAACTGCTGCTCTCCTTTCTGTTTCTATGAATTTTATCATTGTAGGCATCTCATATAAGTGCAATCATATAGTATTTATTCCTTTATATCTCATTTACTTCTTCTTTTCTTTCTTTCTTTCTTTTTTTTCTTTTTTCTTTTTTTTTTGTACCAGGGATTGAACTCATGTGGGCTCAACCACTGAGCCACATCCCCAGACTGTTATCATTTTTTATTTTGAGAGAAGGTCTTGCTAAGTTGCTGAGGCTGGCTTTGAACTTGTGATCCTCCTGCCTCCACCTCCCAAGTTGCTGGGATTACAGGCATGCACCACTGCAACTGGCTGTCTGGCTTATTTCACTTAGCATAATGTCTTTGAGGTTCTTCCATATTGTAGCATGGGTCAGAACTGTATTCCTCTGTTAAGTCTGAATAATTCCCCATTTTAGGTATGTACCCCATTTTGTTTAGAAATGTATCCTTCAGTGGATGCTTGGGGTGGTTCCACCTTTTGTCTACTGTGAATGATGCTGCTATAAACATGGTTATACAAATATCTTTTTGTGTTCCTGCTTTCAGTTATTTTGAGTATTTACCCAGAAGGTCCCCATGAGTCCTTTTGACCACCATCTATGCATTCTGAGAGATGTACTGTGACATATTGTAGCATAGGATGAGCAGATATCCACACTGGAATTTTTATCAGACAAGGGGCCTCAGCAGGGAGGAGAGTGGATTGTTCTCTAATGCAAAAATAGGGCAATGACTGCCACCAGAAATCCTGTGTCTGTAAAACTCATTTCATGACATTTGGGTGTACGTAATTACATAAGACTGACCACAGGTAGTGGCAATATAAGTCGTAAACTACAGAAAACAGAGACAGTGATGAGAAAGGATACAGTAGCATACTCTGGACAAACAAGAAGAAAAATGAAATGATATTTTAAAGTTAAGAGTCCACCAAAAATGCCTGACTATACATAGAACTCTATAGCCATTCCATGAAATTCCTAATCAGAAATTCAAAAGATATTACTGCTTCTTGTCTCAATGTTATCAACCATGTCAAGTGATAAACTTGGATCATTTGACAGATAACTATATGCTATGTCTCTTTTGTAAGTTTTCAGTAAAACATGGAATTATATATTTTCAGAGGAACCAAAAATATTTAGAAATAAATTGTTCTAGGGCCAAAACATATCATCTTTTATATGAACTGTTGGCAAGTTTTCTAACTGATCACCTTGTCAGGCAATTCTTTCTTCAGCTTCCCTCTCCATGTTGCCAAGACATTACCTATTTTAAATTCACACCTGGACATTCCGGTCCTCCGGGGCTATAGTAGAAGTATAACTCTATGACTAGGCAGACAGCCTTTCCCAGCTATTTAAAAGTCAAAATACCTGTCCTGGCCACCCTTCCAGCCACATTGTGCACAAACAACATCAGCTACCCCTCCTGAATCTGTTTCTTTGTGCTTTGATGGATTGATTTAAGGATTAAATACACACAAAATACCCAGTTAATGGTAGATAATGGCAGTTTTGATGATAATGATAACAAAATAAGAGATGGATAAGAAAAAAAAATTTTATCTCTTACATATGCTTCCTTAGGAAACAATGTTTAAAAGAAATTTTTCATATTGTATATGATTGGTTGTTCCATCCTTAACTATTAATTAAATGTCAGCATGGTTTATAATACTCAGAATGTAAGAATAGGAGAAGTTAGAAAAAGAGTATCAAATATCTAACCAGCCATCACATTTATTTTCTTCTTTATCTTTATGTCTTTATTCATTGAGTTATTTATTTTCTTTGAGGCAAGACTTTCACATACGAAATAGTGAAAAAAGAATAAAGGATTTGAGGTCTAAATCTGTGGTCCAGAGTAAAAGTACTGCCATGTGTTCTGGTTGTGTTGGTTTCCTACTGCTGGGTGACAAATCACCACAATCTTAGTAGCTTGAAAGGATCTTTCATCTAATATCTCACAGTTCTGTAAACTATAGCTCCAGGTGAGCACCGCTCACCGCTGGGTTCTTTGCTTAGGATCGTACAAGGACACAAATAGGTTTCTTATCAACTGAATGCTAAGCTAGGGTTTGGGGAAGAATTAACTTCCAAATTCATTCTCCTCCTTGGATGAATTTATTTCTGTATTACTGTAGTTCCGAGGTCATTCCTGGCTATGACCGGATTTTGATTTTGCTCTCAGAATTAGAGGCCACCTCTGATTCTGGTCCATGACCTGTTTCATATTCAGAGGCAGCAGCAGCTTTAAATCTCCCTGACTTCCCCTTCTTCCAGCAGTTGGAGAGAGCTCTCACCTATCAGAGGGCTCACTAAGGCCCTGCGTGCTTGAAGGGTTTCCTTTATAGGTCAACTGATTAGATACCTTAATTGTATCTGCAGAGTCCTTTTTGCCATGTAACATAACAATCACTGGAGTACTTTCCCTTCATTGTCAGAGGAGAGGGAAATCACATAAGGATGAAAGTCATTAGAGATTATTTATAGAATTCTGCCTTTCACCTTGGTGTTTAGGCAGTACCATCTCTAGAAGAGCCCATAGGTGAGTGAGTCCAGAAAAATGGAGGAGTGAAGAGGTGGGAGAGAATTTTTGGAACACTGGATATAGATAAGATATTGAATTTTATAGGAGACAGTAGTTAGAGTGGTGATGCGTTTAACATAAACCCTGACATGGCTGCTAGAGCTGTAGTCACCCATGGTTTCCCTAAGGCAAACTGTTGCCATGACCCAAGGCAGTCAAAGTGTGTCTGTCTTTCCATCTCCAGCATATCCTCCCCTCCCCCAAACAAAAATGAACAATAAATAAATAAATGTAATAAACCCAAGATTCTCTGCATGAACTGTTCATATGACTTCACTCCTCATCAGTACCGTATTTAGGCTTCCACACCTTAATTTCTCCTTTCCCAACCCTTCATCTTTCCAGGAAAATCTCTACATTTACTCCACAAGATATTGGCCTAATTAAATGCATCACTACCAGAGGTGTATAAATGGTAGACTCATATCTCTTCAGGAATAGTGTGTCCTTGAAGAGAATAAAAAATCTAAACTTCAATGAAGAACAGGAGGGATAAAATGGACTTTTGAAATATTTTATAGTTGAAAAAGAAGCATAACTGGCATAAAAATTCAAATTACCTGGAATAAATGGTGTTTTATGAAATTTAGAAGCAAGATAATTTCCATGCTCCATATATGATGGATAACTATGAAATGTATATTCTTCATATCAGAACACATCACACTTTTCTATAAATTTTCCCCTAAATTGGTTGTAAATTCTATTTAGTTGCAGAGTGGGGTTAAAAGTTAAAAGTTAATCATAGGGGTTGCTATGTTGTTATGACACATTAAGAAGAGGAAACATTTAATAAGCAAATATGTTATCAAAATCTAATTTAAAATTTGTTAAATATTAATAAATTATTTGTAATTTATCTCAACAACTTTAAACCACTATGTTTTTCATTTTTTAAAAAAATGGGTTCACCATCAACTTACATAATCAAAAGATTAGCTTGTTCACCTGCATACATGCATATACATATTGACAGTTGCTTTAACAGGATACTTGTCCAGGATCTATTCCCCTTCCACAACTCCCAAATCTCATGGGCTCCTCTGTAGTTCCCCAAAATTACAAAAATCAGTGATCATATACTTATAATTTACATATTGAAATTACTAGATTTATATGCTTGCCTGGCTATATTTGGGGTTCTCATAGGAGTCAAATGTACTCTACACCCCCCATTTACTCTCTCTTTCCTTCCTCTCTTTCTGCTTCCCCCCTTTCATAGCTATAGTACCCACAGCTTCTATGTTATTTCAGATTTGATGGGTCTATTAAATAAATTTGACTAACTTTCTTCCTATCTTAGGTTTTACTCTAGCTTCCACATATGAAAGAAAACATTCGACCCAGCATGATTTTTTCCATTTCCATCCATTTACCTGCAAAAACCATATTCTCTCTAATAGCTGAGTAGAACTCCATTGTATACATATACCACAGTTTTTGGATCCATTCACCCAGTGAGGGGCATCTAGGTTGTTTCCATAATTTTGTTGTTGTAAATTGAGCTGCTACAAACACTGATGTAGCTGTATCTCTGTAATAAGCTGATACTAGCTTATCTGGGAAAATACCCAGGAGTGGGGAAGCTGTATCATACAGTGGTTTGATCCCTAATTTTTTGAGGAGTCTCCACATTGCTTTCCAGTTTACAATCCTACCAACAATGTGTTAGTGTTCATTTCTCCCCACAACCCCTCCAGCACCTGTTATTTTTGCCATTCTGACTGGGGTGAGGTGGAATCTCAGTGCCATTTTGATTTGCAATTCTCTGATTGCTAGTGATATAGAACACTTTCTTGTATAACTTTTGTCTTTTTGAACTTCCCGCATTGGGAAGTTTTTTTTTTTTTTATCTCAATTGCACATATTTGTTGGAGTAATTGTGTTTTCAGTGTGAAGTTTTTTTAGTTATTTTCATATTCTGAATATTAGCCCCCTGTCAGAGAGGTAGCAGGCCATGATTTTCTCCCGTTCCGTAGGTTTTCTCTTGACACTCTTGACTAATTCCTTAGCTGTGCTTTTCAGTTTAATGGCATCCCACTTATAAATTCTTGATTTTAGTTCTTGTGCTATGGGAGTCTTGTTAAGGAAGAAGGAGCCTACACCACTATGGTGGAGTGTTAATCCAATTTTTTTCTTTTAATAATTGTATGGTTGCTGGTTTAATTCCTAGTTCTTTGATTCATTTTGATGTGATTTTTGAGAAGGGTGAGAGATAAGGATCTAATTTCAATTATCTGCATATGACCATCCAGTTTGTCCAGCACCATTTTGTTGAACAGGCTGTCTTTCCTCCAAGCTATATTTTAGTTTCCTTTGTCAAAAACCAGATGGTTAAAAGTTTGTGGGTTAGTCTCAGTGTCTTCTATTCTATTCCATTGGTCTTCCTGCCAATTTTAATACCATGGTGTTTTTGTTACTACAACTCTATAATATAATTTCAGATCAGGTATTATGATCCCTCCATTATTCCAATCTTTTTGTTTGTTTGTTTGTTTGTTTGTTTTGCTTAGTGGTGCTTTGGCTATTCTGGGTTTCTTATTGTTTCAAATGAATCTGAGAACTGATTTTTCTGTATCTATAAGTGTGACATTGGTATCTAGATGGAGATTGTGTTGAATCTGTACCGTGCTTTTGGCAGAATGGCCATTTTAACTGTTGATTTTGTCTAACCAAGAACACGGGATGTCTTTCCATCTTCTCAGTATTTTTTAATTTCTTTCTTCAGTGGTCAATAGTTTTCATTGTAGAGGGCTTTTACATCCTTCATTAGATTAATTCCCAAGTATTTTATTCTTTTTGAGGTTATTGTGAATGGGGTGAATTTCCTGATTTCTTCTTCAGCGGAATTGCTGTTGGAGTATAGGAAAGCAATTGATTTATGATGTGTTGATCTTGTACCCAGCCAGTTTGCAAGCAGAGATAGCTTAACTTCCTCTTTTCATATTTGGATCTCTTTTGTGTCCTTCTCTTGTCTGATTGCTCTGGCTAGGGTTTCAAGGACTAAATTGAATACGAGTGGTGAGAGTGGACAGCCTTGTCTTGTTCCCGAGATTAGTGGGAATGCTTTCAATTTGTTTCCATTAAGTATAACGTTGGCTGTGGATTTGTCATAAATGACCTTGACAAAATTAAGGTAAGTTCCTTTGTTCCCTATCTTCTCCAGAGTTTTGAGCATAAATAGGTGTTGGATTTTGTCAAAGGCCTTTTCAGCATCAATTGAGATGGTCATATGATTTTTTTCTTTAATTCTGTTTAAAGTGATGAATTATATTTATTGATTTGTGTATGTTGAACCAGCCCTGCATGCCTGGTATGAAACCAATTGATCATGATGTATTATCTTTCTGATCTGTTGTTGGATGCAGTTTGCTAGGATTTTGTTATATTGTTAAGGATCTTTATGTCAATGTTGACCAGGGATATTGGTAGTTTTCTTTTCTTGATGTATCTTTGTTGGGTTTTTGGTATCAGGGTTATGGTTGCCTCATAAAAAATTTTTGGGAGGGTACCATCCTTTTCAGTTCATGGAATAGCTTCCTAAGGAGAGGTGTTAATTCTTTTGTAAAGGTCTGGTAGAACACAGCTGAGAATCCATTAGGTCCTGGGCTTTTCTTTTTTGGAATGGCTTTGATTGCTATTTCAGTTTTACTACCTGAGAGTGGTCTGTTGAGCTGGTCAATATTCTATTGTGTCAGTTAAGGAGTGTCATATGTGGCTAGGCATTTATCCATGTCCACCAACTTGGACGAGTATAGTTTTTTTTTTTAAAGTAGTTTCTGATACTCCTTAGGATTTCAGATGAGTCAGTGGTAATGTTTCCATTTTCATTTTTTATTTTGTTGATTTGCTTCATTTCATAGTTCCTTTTGGTGAAGTTGGCTAGGGACCTGTCAATTTTATTTATTTTTTCAAAGAACCAACTCTGTTTCATTTATTCTTCATATTGTTTTTTTGTTTTCAATTTCATTGATTTTTGGCTCTGATCTTGGTTATGTACCATCTTGTATTGGATTTGGGATTGGATTGTTACTCTTTTTGTAGATTTGAGGTGGAGCATAAGTTTATATATTGGAGCTCTCTCCTCATTTTTGATGAAGGCACTCAGTGCTATAAATTTATCTCTTAAGAATGCTTTCATACTAAACCATAGGTTACAATATGTTGTGTCTTCACTCTCATTCAGTTCAAAGAATTTCTTGATTTCTATTCTCATTTCTTCTTTGATCCATTCTTCATTTAAGAAGATAGCATTAAATATCCATGTATTTATGTACTTTCTGTTATTTTTCTTACTGTTAATTGCTAGGATCATACTGTAGTGATCTAACAGGATGGGATTACATCAACTTCTTTGTATTTGCTAAGATTACCTTTAAGGTATGATCTATTTTGGAGAAGGATCCATGTACTACTGAGAGGATGGTAAACTCAGCCAATTTGGGATTGAATATTCTTTAGATGTATGTTAAGTCCATTTAATTTGGAGTTGTTTAGGCTGGAGATTTCTTTGTTGATTTTTTTTGGTCTTGATGATCTAACTATTGGTGATGAAGTGTAATATTATTGGCTTGAGAACTATAAGTCAATTAACATTATAATTTTTCGATGTATTTGGAAGCGTAGGAGTTTGATGCATAAATGTTAACTATGGTTGTATCTTCTTGATGTAGCATTCCCTTAATAAGATGTAGTGGCATTCTTTGTCTCTTCTGACTAATTTTTGGTTTGAAAACTACTTTGTAGGATGTGAGTATCTTCACAGTGGCTTACTTCTCTGGGTAGCAAGCATGGTAGATATTTTTCCAACCTTCTGTCTTCAATCTGTTGCTATCTTTGGCTGTGAGATAAGTCTCCTGTAAGCAGCATGTTGTTGGATTTTGTTTTTTGATCCAGTCTGCCAATCTGTGTCTTTTGGTTGGGACATTGAGTTTATTCACATTCAGTGCTAGAATAGATGTGTGATTTCGATTCCCTGGCATTGTGACCTTTATTGCATTTTCTGCCATCTTGTATATCTTTTAGTGAACTATGCTTTTGTTGACTTTCCTCTGATTGTGGGCTTTGGGAGTCGTTGATTGTTCCTCTATTTGAAGTTTATCTTTAAGTATTCTCTGAAGATCTGATTTTGTCTTCAAGTATGTGGCTAATTTGTTCTTATCATGGAAAGTTTTTATTTCCCCATCAAATTTGAAGGTGAGTATAGTATTTTTGGCTGATGACTATTTATTTTCAATGTTTAAAAAATTTCATTCCACACTCTCCTCAGCTTTATGATCTGGTTTGAGAAATCCACTGTGATCCTTATTGGTTTGTCTCTGAATGTGACTTGGTGTTTTTCTCTTACCACTTTTAACATTCATGCTTCCTCTGTTGTTCATTTTGTATACGATGTGTCTCAGTGAGTTTCTCATTTGGTTAAGTCTATTTGGGGTCTTATAGGCTTCTTGAAAGTGAATATGTGGAACAATTCTGATATAGAGGAAATTTTCTTTGATTATCGCATTGAAAAGGTTCTTTATGCTGTTTGTTTGATGTTCAATGTTTTCCCATATACCAATTATTCTCAGGTTATTTCTTCTTATTTCATCCCATACTTCTTGGGAATTCTGATTATGATTATTAAGTAAGTTTTTTTTTTGTCTATCCTCTGTGCGTTCAAGATTACTCAGCCTGTCTTTGTTGTGCTATGTTCTTTCTTCAAGAGCTGAAGTTCTATTTTCTACTGAGTTTACTCTGATATTAATATCTTCCATTGAGTTTTTTATTTGGATGGCTGTGTTTTTAAGTTCTAAGAGCTCTGCTACATCTTTTTTCAGTAGCTCTATTTCTTTATTAAAATGGTGTTTCAGCTCCTATAATTGCTCTCTTATTTCCTTCCTTAAATCTTCTTTTAATTCTTTAATCATTTTAATAATCGGGTTGTTGTTACTTTCTTCTAAGTTTTCATCCAGGTCCCTGTCCATGGATGGGGAGTTGTGGGTTTGAAGTTAGAATTGTTTCACTTTTTCTTCATTTTCAGTGTTATGGAGTGGAATTTTTGTCTCTGCTTATTTGGACTGGAGTACAATTTGGATAGTACAGTTCAAGAGGTGGCTCCCCAACCTGTGATTTATTATTGAGCTTTATGATTTCTAATACTTCAGGAGATAAGGGAAAAGAGTCAATATAAATAGCCAATGCACACAACAGACAGCATTGATCTGGTTACTTTGTTCCCTGTATAACTGTTACAGTGTTAATTATAACCTATAAGAGGAGTAGAAGTATTAGCAAGTATCTTCCATGAGAACTGTCAGGCTATACCTGGTTTCAAACAAACAAACTTTATCAAATTTGGCATTTACCCAAGATTTCCAGTACCTCCCTAGTTAAGGAAAAATAGTGTTGAGAGCAGAGGAAATGTCATAAGAAGGTAGAGAGGAACTTGTGAATTTGGAGCAAGAGCAGCAAGAGAATGAAGACATAATGATGTTCTGATAAAAAAAAAAAGAAGAAGAAAGGAAGAGACTGAGGTAATGGCTTTAGGGGAGGGTGAGAGAGAGAAAAAGGAATAATAGCTGTTGCCAGAGGAAAGAGAAGAGGTAGCAGAGAAGCTCACCATCTGGAGGCTATACAGCATAATACCAAAATACACTAGTCCTCAAGACCACAAACAAAAACAACAGGAAACTACAGCAAAACAATCAAAGCAAAAGAAACAATAACCAAACAACAAATAAACAAAAAAAAATAAATCATAAACAAATAACAACAACAGAAAAAAATCAAAGTCTTAAAGGAAAATTGGATGATTATAGGTTTTTTCCATTAAGGAGATCAAAATATATAGTGGGGGTAGAGGATCACATCTGACATTTGGGTGGAGGCACTTCCAGGGTGAGGTTGTGGAGGGCCTGTGTTTTGTTGTTCTCAGCTGGAAGTCAGATTCCCAAGAATGCTCCCAGTATTCTCCTTATGTGTGTGTGTGGGTAGGTGTGTGTGGGGGGGGTGCAGTGCTTCTTCTTCACTGCTTCCTGTAAATTCAGCCTTTTGGCCTTCCTCGGTTGAAACCCTGGGTGCTTTTGTGTCTTCATGCCCAGACTCCTGTCCCACTTCAGCTAAGGCCCCAGCAGCCACTGGCAATCTTGTGGATCCCAGGGCAGCCACAAAGAGAGCTTGCTGATCCTGGAGAAGTGGCCACCTGAAGTTGGGTCTCCTGGGACAGATGCTGCCCTAAATTGCAGGTCCTGAGGCTCTCACTGGCTCAAAATGGGTAGCTCCTGAGGCAGTTTCCACCCCAGAATCAGCCTAAGAGGAAGACACCAGCCTGGAATGTCCAACCCTTGGGGTAGTCTCCACTCCAAACTCAAGGGGCCTGAAAACAGACTCCTGCCCAGAAAGCACAGCCCCTGGGGCAGTCTCTGCCCTGAATTTGCAGGGCTTGAGGCAGTCAGAACATGGGGCTCCTGGAGCAGACAGTGGCCCAATGGTGCCACACCTGGGACAGCCTCTGACCCAAGCTCATGGTTCTTGGAGCAGCTGCCTGGACCACCAGCCTCCTCAAGATGGTGATAGCCCACGCTCTCCACGGCCAGATTGGAGGCAGTCTAAGTTATGTGCACTAATGCGGTCCCTGGGGTCAGCTGAGGAGTGGGAGCCCTTCTGATACCCGAGTTCTCCCTGCCAATTTGTCCTTCCTGTATTTGTGAGTGTTCTCTGTCCCTCTGTACCTATCTGGCAGACCAACTCAGTGTTGGTCCTTGGAGGGGAAGTTGCTTGGCCTCTATTTTTATTTTTTCTTCCTTATTTACTGTGTCCAAGCCTCTGTGTCTCTAGTTTTCCTTGTTTGTCTGCTAATGAGTTTTGGCAAAATTTTGCTGGTCACCTACTCACAAAAAGGCACTTCTCCCATCATTGGCCTTCTGCTTCATGGGCAGGTAGGTTCTCCTGCCAGTTGCCATCCCCCTGTGTCTTTCAATCTTTTTTTCTTTTCTGTCATATCCCTCCCCACCCCTTACCTGTTTTCCTGGAGGTCAAGGGTCAGAATTAGATAAGAAGGTTGAGTGTGGCCCAGCTGATCAGTGCTCTGAATGTGCTGGAGGCTGTTTTGGAGCTAGGGTAAGGTCCCAGAGGTCAGGGACTTTTAAAGAATGTATTCTATGCAATTAAGGTATGGAAGGTTGTTGTGAAAGCACTCATGAGTTGGTTATCATATTTGGGCCTTTATATAGTACAAAATGATCCAAGTCTTTGACAGTGTATTTTACAGATAAATTTGTTATATGCAAATATATTTAGGAATGAATGTAAGTGCTTTTATGCGTGAATTAATATGTTCAGAGTCATTCCCTGTCCCCACACTTCCATTTCTTTTGAGTTAGCTAAATTTCATGTCTCCAGAGCTCCTATCCTCGGTCAAATCCCAACCAGTTATATATTTTCTGGGGTTAGATGCAGTAATCGTGAATTTTTTTTCTTTTCTTTTTCTTTTTCTTTTTTTTTTAGGAAGGGAGCACTGAGTAGATCTCCCTATACTTTGTGAGCAAGGTGACAAATTTCATATGTAGCTGAAGATAAATGGTAAATCTCAGAACAGACTCAATGGTCAAATTCCTTGATACACAGAATTTCACAATGACTGTTAGCTGTTTGAAATCTGATTTTATGAATTTGATTACCAAGTTTGGTAGTAAGATCATTTTTTAAAACCTAATCCTGTTTTAAAGAAAGCTGCTTTGAAATACAGCTATTCCTAATCACAGCCCAATCTTATGGTATAGTTAGTGAGAAAGTGTCTGCCTGGTGTGGAAAAGACCTAGCTGCTACATATTCTTTCACACGCTCTTTCTGTTTAACTCTGTTCACATAAATGAAATATATATATCCATGACTAATCATACAACAGGAATTATTTAGCAAATTCTGGTATTTTCTCAATCCAATAATAAGTAGAATATTTAATGGAAATTTATTGGTTTACATTATATATGCTTTTGGTGGCCTGGGGAGAATCTTATGTTCCTGTAGTAGTATCCTTTCTACAATGTTCTGAGAAAAAACAAAATAGTCACTTGCTATCTTAAATTTATTTATATATTTTTTTAAAGAGAGAGAAAGAGAAATAATCAATTTTTATTTATTGTTTCATCTGGTTTTTGTTTTTCTCAACACTTAGTTGCATATGTGGTACTGGGGCACGAACCTGGTTCCTTGTGCATGCCAGCCAAGTGCTTTACTGATGAGCCTCCACTCCAGCCCCTACGTATGATTTTTAAGTAAATAAAATGTTTCAAATAACGTGACAAAATGTAAATCCATGTAGGTGATGTTTTTGAATCTTAATTTACTCTTGATTATTTAGAGATGAATTGAGCAGATGACTGATTTCTTTTTAATCCTTTCTTTCCTTTTTGGAATAGTAGCTATTCCTTTTTTTTTTTTTTTTTTTGACAAACTTAGTGGACCTAGTTTTAGTTGATAGAAGGAAGTTTGGGTGGATTGTTAAATATTTAATTTAAAGCAATTCATTAATTGATAGTAAGCTTTGATAATTCTGTTGATTGTGGAAAGCAGATATCAGTGGGGGTTGAAAAAATATTTATGTAAATGGTTGGAAATATTTAAAATATTGAGCAAATATCCATAGGAATGAAATCAACGGAGGACTTTCTGGCTGTTTGCAAAGAACTCACCTATTGTTGTTTTTTCCCTTTCATTTACATATGTAAGGCACGTTTTGTTTTCTTTTTACTTCTGCCTGATCTTTTATCAACTTGAAGAAGGCAGCATCCTTCATGATACATGCTTCTTCCTGAGATAACCCAGTACTTCAAAATGATATCTCACAAGTGCATCCATGATTATTTGCCCTCTCTAAAAACAAAACAGCCTGTAATCCCTAAACCAGAAGCATTGCAAGTTTGAAGCCAGCTTCAGGGCTGGAGCGGTGGCTCAGCAGTTTCGGCACTTGCCTAGCAAGCATAAGGACCCAGGTTCAAACCCCAGCACCACGTACACAACTAAGTGTTGGAGCAACTAAGCCCATGTGCTAAATAAAGTTGTTTCTCTCTTTCTCTGCCTCTCTCACTGTCCCTCTCTCTTAAAAAAAAAAAAAAAAAAAAAAAAAAAAAGCTAGCAACTTAGTGAGGCCTTAAGCAACTTAATGAGACCCTGTTTCAAAATAAAAAACTAAAAAGGATTTGGGATCTGGCTAAGTGGTTAAGCACCTCTAGGTTCAATCCCTGGTACTAAAACAAACCAACAACAACAAGAGGCAGAAAATCCACAGGTATCCTATAAATATGGATAGCCTAATGCCTTACAACATGATGTATTATAGCAACATCCTGATTTACAGTAGTTTTGGAATCATCCTCCTTTCATTTCTTCTTGATATGCAGAAACTGCTAAAGAATTTGTGCTGTTCCCCTAAAACAGTTCAGTCCAGATTCCCTTCAACATGGCCTTCTTTATTGGAATTTAATGTTCACCCATCTGCTGATAATGCTTAACCCTAGGTCTCTCTGCTCTGATCTCACCTGGAGCTCTACAGGCTGCATATTTAAATAGCTGTCCTCAGACTTGGTGGGTTGCACACACTAGGGCATTAGTCCTTGGGATGAGACCGAAAACAAAACTAGGAAGTTACAAGGTCCCCCATGCCACAATATTTCCTGCTTCCCTCTCTCTCCATCTCTGCCTCTCTGCATTTTCTTGTCCTTTTTTTCTCCTTTAACTGTTATATTCTATTTCTCAATCCACTGGGGAAGAAGCAACAGTCTTAATTAACATAACATTTTCAGAGACTAACTTGTAGCCTCCAATTCCCAATTCTTGGGTATCAGGAATGACTTGGCAACCGAGCTGAGAGCTGTCCTGGGCTCAGGCTTCTAAATCTACCTCTTGCAGTGTTCGCCAGTCCTGGACCTTATGGTCTAAGTCATAATGAGCACAGTTGGTGTTAACTCCTGCCACCCTGATGCTTTCTAACTGCCCCACTTCCACCACCTACTGGGAAAGGGTAAAATTTAATCTGTCCTTTCAGTGAACATTCATCGAGCTCAGCTTTGTTCCAAGCTTACAGAGTGCATACTTGCCAAACAGTTTAGCATCTGGTGAGGAAGCCATCTGGAATCTAAGCCAGAAACTGAAATATACCAGTTAAAATGTGGCGAGTGCTGTAGAGAAGCTGAGATAGAAAGCAACCTACATAGGGCAGGAAACTACTTGAGAAAGGCCTCTTGGAGGAGGTGGGACTTCAAGCTTATACCTAAAAGATGAGGTGGAAATACGAGGAAAGTATTTGTTTGTTGCTATAAAAGAGAAAGAAAATCTAATTTGTGAGCAAGGGGAGTGTGACACAGAAGAAAGCAGGGGCAAGATTACAACATGTAGGTTTAGAGTTAGAATTTAATCCCAAGGGTAACCATAGTAGGAAAAAAATCATTAAAGTGCTGATTTCATGTAATCCATTGAGGAATGTCATTTAGCCTTTAATTTATGCCAGATCCCATTCTCAAAAGATAAGTCAAATATATAATCCTACTCTGATTTTGATTATAAGCCCGTCTGAGAGCAAAGACTGGTTATGGAGGTTGAAGTCTCAGGAAGAAGGGTGAGGGCCCAAGTTCCATGTACCTGTGACCTCAGCCTTGGGTACCAGGCAAATCCCAGAGCCAGTCAAGATGGTGTGTGAACAGCCCGCAATGGATGCATGGGAACCTCTGTCATGTACTACAGCATTCACTGTACACCATACCTCTAACCTTTCGTCAAAGGTCTACTTAATTTAATCCTCTCACTAACTCTATGAGACAGGAATTATTTTTATCCCCATTATACAGACAAGGAAACTGAAGCACAGAAAGGTAAAATATCTTGCTGGAGGCCTTATGTCCTGTAAAAATGAAACCAGTGCAGAGTACTGGGGAGCCAGGGTCTGCTCTGAACCACCCTCCAGCAAGGTCACCTTACTGTGTATCTTGACGGACAGAGAGAAACTCAGCTGCACACAGAGCTGTATACATGGTCACCAGAAAGCTCTAATTTTAAACATTTTTATCAGATATGCAATCAGGTGTGTTGAATTGACAGTAAAAGCAGAATATATGAATAAAAATATTGGAAATATTGTCCATATGGGTGTAGGACCTTGACTATTCTTATGTTTCTGTGCATTGACTTTTTGGGTGGAAAGCAATTTTGAATCAGTGAAAATTAATCTTTCTTTCACTTTCTGTGAGGATGTTAATTGTTCTAAACTCTCTTTCCTTATGATCATCTCCTTTCTCTACAAGTTGAATATCCCTTATTCAAAATGCTTGATACCAAAATATTTCAGATTTCAGATCTTTTATTATTATTATTTGGGAATATTTACATAGACTTTACCAGTTGAGCATTCCTAATCTAAAAATCCTAAATCCAAAAGGTTACAAAACTGGGAACATTTTTCCTTTTTTATTGGTTCATTGCAGATGTATATAATAGTGAGATTTGTTGTTACATATTAGTCCATGCACATAGTATAACGTTAATAATATCGTTGTTTTTTTTTTTAGTGCCATGGTCTCTAGGGAATAATTTAGAACTAAAATAAATTGTGTAAAAATGCATATTAATAAAATAAACAATAGGAATGCAAGCTATTTACTAAAAAGCACTTTGAACAATGATTGAGATAGATTTTATGGTATGTTCTACACCTCTACTTGAATGGAAGGAATAGTACTATAACTTTTAATGACACTCACACGTGTCCCTGCATCTTTCTTGTCATGTTCAAACTGATTCCAATGGCTATTTATAAATTAACTCCTATTTTTGACAAAGTATAGTGAAAAACTATTTTAATTATCACAGAGCTAACTTTGGAAAAGCAAGGGTTTTCTTAATGTTGGAACTTGAATTAAGTAATGCTGTGAACCTTCATTTTTTGGTATTTCTTTAAGATCAGGAAGCAGCTACTCTGTCTCTTGTCCAAGGCAGCTCGTTAGAGATGCAGAAGCATCCCTGGTCAGCACACTCCTCTTTGTGTTGCTACCTTGTTTCTATGCAAGCTATTGAGTTCCTCTAACAATGTAACGAAACCCCTAAAGTAGTGTAAATGCCATGAATTGCATAAGATGTTTAAAGGAACTTTCTGCATCCAAAGTTATTTATCAGGACTTGTCCACCAGGATCTACTCCGGAAGGAGAAGTGACACTGTGACTTGAAGAGAAAATTGAATATAAAGGATTATTAACTATCACAAAGAATTTGAATATGAAGAATTGGCTAGTGAGAAATAAAAAGAACTCTAAAGAACAGAAATAGCAGATTAAAAAAATAACCACTAGTCCTAGAACTGAGATAGCCTGACCAAGGAAGAGCCCCCCACCCCAGGCTACACCCCTAACCTTGTTGAAGAGGGTACAGGTTTTATTGGATGGCACAGAAGCTGCCAAGGTGTGGTACTGGTGAAACTTTTCAGGAATACGCCCTCTAGGTGCCAGGGCATGCATTCACAGGGAGATGTCCTGGAAACAGTTAACAAAACTGCCCCAAGAGTGTGCTAAAGGAAGCTTCTGGATGCTTGGAAAGCCACAAAGGTTCATATGGCACTAGTCACTAAAGGAAAAATATTTACGGAGCCCATCATATCCACTTTCACAGAGCAGATAATGAAGGGTGAATTTGGAAATAATTTGGGAGCAATACAATTATATCTAGCACACATGGAAATCCCTAACCACTGTCAGAATTTGAGTAAAGTCTTTAAAAAGCTAGTGTGCTGGACTTATTGCAAAATCAAATTACTGTTTTGAGTACGTAGTTTTTTAAAATTTTTCTATATAACTGAAATTAACTCATCACTCGTTGGGTCACATTTGGGTTTGAACTAATTCTTTGAAGCAAAATAATATTCATAAAATGTCGAATATTTTATAATGAATCATAAAAGAAGCTATTGTTCACAATGTCAAAAGTTCACATTTTGTTAGAATGGGTGTAAATAGCATATATGTTCCTTTAAGTATTGTAGCAAATTCAGTTTTTGATGTTTCTTGCCCCTGCATGACCATGAAATTGTAAGGGGGATCCTCCGGGGCCTCCTGGCCTGAGTCACTCTTCTTTACTAAGCGTTTTCAGCATCTGTCACTATGGTTAGCAGTATTGACAGCAGTGTAGATGCTCTAGCAGATTCGTTTTCTGTGCATGAACGCAAGTTTATCGGCGAGCTGTTGTCATCACTGAAAAATGCAAGACATACAAGAAATAGTTGTACTAATATAAGACAATATAAAGTAAACCATATGAATACATAAATTCTATGGTATAAGGCACATAACCCATGTGTTTAAGTACAGTAAAGTATTTCTCAACAATCCTCAAAAGCTGGGTCTGGCAATGTACACCTGTCCTCTCAGTCACAAAGGAGGCTGAGGGACGGGGATTGCTTGAGCTTAGAGTTTGAGGACAGCCTGGGCAACATAGCAAGACCCTAAAGAAAACTCAAAACATTTTTAAAACATCGAAGTTTATAGAAACATCGAAAATCTGTGAGGAGAAAGTATCCTTGGTAGCATCAGGTTCAAAGCGAGACTTCACAGAGAGATGGTGAATTTTCCAGGTGAAACAGTTTAAGAGTTCTGTACTGCAGTAATTTTCAAGGAAGCTGTAGTAACTATTATCTTTGATTTGGGAAGGTTTTCTCATTGTTGTTCTTGAAAAAAAGGATTTTTTAGAAATAGTTAAATACATAAAAAGGAAATTTTCTGGATGTTGTTGCCACGTTCCTTTATTGAAAACATCAACGTTGATGTAAAAAGGAAAGCTTAGAAGGATATATTTATAAGTTTTAATATGTGAAGGATGTTTATTGTGGGCTGGAGTGGTGACTCAGCAATTGGAGTGCTTGCCTGGCATGTGCAAGGATCCAGGTTTGAACCGTACAGCCACATACACAACTGAGTGTCAGAGAAACAAAGGCCAGATGAAAAAATAAATAAAATTGATTCTTTCTCTCTCTCTCCCCCTCTCTTTCTCTCTTTAAGAAAAAGAAGTTTACTCTTGGATAGGCAGAATTAATATAATAAAAATGGCCATTCTACCAAAAGCTTTATATAGATTTAATGCTATCCCTATAAAGATACCTATGTCGTTCTTTAAAGACATAGAAAAAGCAATTCTCAAATTCATTTGGAACAACAAAAAACCAAGAATTGCCAAAGCACTACTAAGCAAGAAAGATGAAACAGGCGGTTTT